>PVKM010049099.1:0-11021 GCA_004027735.1 Carollia perspicillata
CTTCAGTGCCACCTCCTTGAGGAGACACCAGCACGTGCTCTTTGGGCCACATGGCCTTTTGACCACTGGTCGTGACCCTGGTGGGGGACACCCAAAATCATTTGCAAAATATGTTTCTCCCGACCCGCTTCGCGGTAGGGAAGCAGAGCCTGGCCCCGTCACAGGCCTGGCTCTCCTGGAAAGCAGAGCTCACTGGCCCTCACAGTGTCATCTTGGGTCACTCAGCTTTACTTCCACTATGATGACATGGAAGCTGGGGGATTCTGGAGACCCGCTGACCAATGGGAAATGGGGTTGAATAAAGGTGTATTGTGCTTTCAACTCCCATTGGAATCCCATCTAGTCCTTACTATACCTTGTTATAAAAAAATTTTCACTCAGCCAAAAAATGTGCCTGGATCCGTAATCCCTTTTGTCCATTTCCACCGAGTTCAAGTCCCCGTTCCTGTCGGATTTCTGGCGGTAGTCTCTGTATCGCTCCTGCACTGTATGGGCGCCCTCCACCCGTCCTCCAGCTCTGCCCCAGTGGTCTTTTTATTTTTTTACATATTGATTTGAGAGAGAGAGGAAGAGAGGGATGTAGTGGAGAGAGAGAGAAAGCTAGAGAGAGAGCGAGAACATGAATTTGTTGTCCCACTTATTTATGCATTCCTTGATTGATTCTTGTATGTGCCCTGACTGAGGATTAAACCCGCAACCTTGGTGTACTGGGACAACACTCTAACCAACTGAGCTACTGGGCCAGGGCTTACACAGGGACCTTTTAAAAACACAAATGTGACCACGCACTTCCTGCTTAAACCCCTTCGATGACTCCCCACTGGTCTCCGGGTTGAGAGGGAAGTAGCCCAGTCCTTGACCAGGGGTGACTGCTGTGACTGGTACCCGTCCCTGAGGACCGCTTTCTCCTTCTTTCTTTCAGCAATAGAGCCTCCCTCAGTGATAGCTGCCACCTGGCTGCCTAGCTCAAGGCTGCATTTCCAAGCCCCTCCCACCCACTTTCCAAGTTAGATGTGGTCACACAAGATATGGCCAACGGGATGTGGGCAGAAATTTGTATATTTTCAAGTTCTCATCCTTAACAAGGGAGCCGATCGCCTGCTACGTTCACTCCCCACTCCCCCCTCCCCACTGCGGGGAGCTGCTGTCTTTCATCCAGAGAGGGAAGCCATACCTTACAGATGGCAGAGCCCAGGCCGTTACATGAAAAGGAAAAACAAAACAAGACAGAGCAAACCTTCTCTCTTATTTGAGGCACTGTATTTTGAGGTCTCTGTATTATAGCATTTAGTGCCAAATAACAATACACTAGCCTTCAAGAACTTTTTTGATGCTCACCCAGGTTAACTACCTTTGTTCTATACTCCAATAGCATTCCTGCCCTTTCCTGCTTGTTAGCACACTGATCCGTCATACTTGTTCAGTGCCTTTTCCCTCCCAAGCTCGGGAATCCAGAGGCCGGGAACCATGCGTGTCTGGATTATGGCCACGGCCTCCCTTCCCTCCACCCTCACTGGCTCACAGAATATGCTCCATGATATTTGCTGATGAGATAAATGAATGATTGGATAAGTGAATGAACACAATGAAGCAATTTGGATGTAATGTTATGGATGCTTCTTTGCTGTAAGAAAGAGTGACTTAAACAAATAGGTGCTTCTTTTTCTCACACAACAGGAAGTCTGGAGATAGGTGATTCCATGCTGAACAGTTCAACAATGTCAAAATTTCTATGAGAATTTTGAGTTTTCTCATGGCCTTTCACCTCACGGCTGTAACAGTTCCAAAGGTCATGTTCGTACCCGGCAGCATCCCATCCCAGGACGGGGCCGGGGGGAGCAGGCAGGGGGAAAAGAACCTCTCCGTCCAGGCCCCTCTCTCTTGTCTGAGAGGACAGTCTCTCCCGGGACCCTCCCAGCATATGTCCCTTACATCTGCTTGGCCAGACGAGGTCACATGACTGTTCTTAGCTGCATGGGAAGGTGGGAGAGGGACTGTCTTTTTTCTTGAAAACCCAGCTGTGTTCTGGCCCTGGGGTGCTGGTGGCAAGAAGCCAGTTCTGAGAGCCTTTGCCCCTCCTTGCCCACAGAGTCCCTTTATGGCAAGTCCCAGGGACCACAGGGTATCGTGATGCGATCACAAATGATCACATGTTATGCTCGATGCTCGCTGGAGAACATCACTTTCTATCTCTTGAAATGCTCTCCTTAACTGTGGCCCACCCAGGAGACTGCGCACTGCTCAGCTCTTTCCGGGTAGTCGGGTGCTTGCCAGTACCGTGGCCACAGCAGTGGCTACTGAGTGCCAACTATGTGCCTGGTGATCGAACGAGTTACACAACCTCTGTGTGTCTCATTTGTCTCGTCTGTAGTATGGGGCTGGTGGTACTACCTCACAGGCTTGTTGTGAGGGTTACAGCAGTTATACAGGCAAGCTGCTTAGCGTAGTACCTGGCACATAGGGCTGAATACATGTTTGCTGTTAATTAAAAAAATATATGTATATATATTTTTAAAGATTTTACTTATTTATTTTTTGAGAGATGGGAAGGGAAGGAGAAAGAGAGGGAGAGAAACATCAATGTGTGGTTGCCTCTTGCTCACCCCCAGCTGGGGGCCTGGCCCACAACCCAGGCATGTGCCCAGACTGGGAATCGAACCAGCGACCCTTTGGTTCACAGGCCAACACTCAATCCACTGAGCCACACCAGCCAGGGCTGCTGTTGTTAATTTATTATATCTCAATTTCTCAGGTGGGAATATAAGCTCATAAAGGCTAGGAAACATGTCCAAGGTCACACAGTTGGAGGAGCCAATAGTCTAAGCCTGGTCTGACTCCACAGAGCACATCCTTCTTACCTTACCACAGGGTGTGGCAAGCTTTTCCAGAATGTCCCACAGGTGAGCCATTTTGCCACAGACACAAGTCATTGGTCCCTGTAGGGCCCAGGTGGAATGCCGCCTCCTCCTGGAAGCCTCCCAGGGCACTGCTGTCTGTTCTTCACTGGCACTTGTTAGGCCCTTCTGGAAAACACAAGTGCTGCCCCTTGTCTCTTCTCTGGAGGGCAGAGAATGTCCGCCTTGCCCCCGGTTGTGGTCATCAACACAGACACAGTCTTAGCCCTGGGTGACACATGCCTAGTTCTGGTAAGGACACTGATGCCCAGACAAGGCAGTCACTGGAGTCACCCAGCCAGTACCAGCAGAGCTGTCCCCGGTGCTCAGGCCTTCAGCAGCGCCCCACGGAGCACCCTTTTCTTGCTCAGGTTTCCTCCCTGATGTGAGCACTTTGTAGAGAGAGCAGCTCGTCCAGAGGAGACCCTTACAGTTGGGCTCATCCAGGGGCCTACCTGGGAGATCCTGGCCTGAGCATTAACAAGGAGACCAGCCATACACCCCTCACGCCCCTCAACCTCTCCTGTCCCCATTCATGGCGCCCTTCACCCCCCTTTCGCCTACACCTCTTGAATCTCCATGCCCCTCAAAAAAAGAGGGAGACCATATCTTCTCACTCATCTCTAACCTCCCACTCTCAGCCCCCTGCTCCTACCTGGGCTCTGTTCACCTGCTGCGTGTGCGCAGCCTGCACAGCTGTGTGCTGCCTGAACGCCTGTGCTGTCCAGATGGCAACACTAGAGGGCGACCTCACTACTTTAATCCTTTTGACTGCAAGGGTTTAAGCAGCCACTCAGTCTGACGATGGTGATGACGTCAACCATGGTGACCACGATGACCATGACCACAGCCAGGACTACTACGGTATTTATTGAATGAAACATCCTGTAATAAGCATGCATTATCTCTAATCAGCAGGTCTTCCCACGCACACCCCTTTCTCCTGCTGCGTTCTGCATCTCAGGAAATGGACCACTTCCGCTCAATTACCCAAGCCTGGAACCTGGGCATCAAATCGGCACCAGCTTCTTTCCTCCTCCCTCCCTCCCTACTATCCCCTACTCCTGTCCATTCTATAGCTTGAATCTCAACCTTTCCATTTCTCTTCACTCTCTCCCCTTCTTGCCCGAAGCCCTGGTGTAGGCCAGCCGTCCCTGAACTTGGCTGCCCTTCAGAATCACCTGGGGAGCTTTGAAAATGCCGGATGCCACATCACACCCCAGACCAATTAAGCCGGGATGTATGGGGGTGGGGGGCAAGCCTTAGTGATTTCTAAAGACCCCAGGCAGTTCCAGCTTCCTGCCAAGTACGGGAGCTACTCTTCCCTTGTTCTGAGACCCTCTTCCACACCCTCTCACCCCCGCAACCTCCAGTTCATCTGACAGGTCTCTCTTTAACTTCATTGCCTGCCTCCCGGAAGCCTTCCTGTAACGTACCCAGATCCAAGCAAGTGCTCCTCGCCATCTCCACACTCACCACACCGCATTGTTCTTGCTTTTTCAAATGTCTGCCTTCCCTGATTACACTCCCCCTTTCCCACTGAGAGAAAAGACTGTGGAAACATGAATGCAACTAATTTTTACAACATGAGAGGTACCTTTTATTGTCCTTTTTTAAAAATTATTTTTAGTATTATATTGTTATTGGTTTTAGAGAGAAAGGAGAAGGGGGAGAGAGTGAGAGAGAGATACATTCTCTCTCTCACTCCAATGTACATTCATTGGTTGAATCTTGTCTGTGCCCTGACTGGGGATCGAACCCGCAACCTTGGTGTATGGGGATGATGCTCTAACCAACTGAGCTACTCATTTCTTGTGATTTTGAATTTTGTCGCAGGTTTCTGTGTTTACAGTTTTTCTGTTTATCATGATGGAAGCATAAAGAAATACATTTCCTCTTTAAATGTGGATGTACACGTAGAGATGTCTGTTCTTAATACTTTCAAAAGCATTTTTTAAACCTGTTTTGTGCTTGAAATTCCCGAACTGTGGCTAATATCTATCCAGGGACTTTGAGACTATGGGAAAATACACAAAATTCTAACTGTTTATGGAAAAACGAAGCCCAAGCCATTTTACACAAGAAGTGAAAGCAAGGAGCAGATGGGCTGAGTTAACGTTTGGGTGTCTGTGCTGGGAGTCCTGCGTGTGCTGGGAACTGCTGGGAACTGCGGTGGGAGGGAACACCTGGTCTGCGCAGGGAGCCGGAGTCTGTCCCTGTTCCTCCTTCTGTGGCTGTACAAGTCAGTGCCCCGTTTTACAAAGGAAGAAACTCAGACCTAAA
This sequence comes from Carollia perspicillata, assembly GCA_004027735.1. NCBI lineage: Eukaryota > Metazoa > Chordata > Mammalia > Chiroptera > Phyllostomidae > Carollia > Carollia perspicillata. Next base: position 5,178 of record PVKM010049099.1, read on the forward strand.
AGCCGAATTCACCACTAAAGGTCTTATGAATAAGCAGGAGAGGCAGAGTTCAAATTCAACCCTTTTCCCTGTGTCAGGATGGGTCAGAGTGCCCAGACTCACTCTCCTTTCACTCTTTACAAGTTTTGAACTTAATTTTATTAAAGTACACTTTAATAAAATACACTTAAAATACACTTATATAGTATAAGATGCCAACTAATACCACGAGACATATAACTATAAAAAGTGGTCCCCTGTAATACTTCCTGAACCCAATTCTGTTCCCCGGAGTCAACTGATTTCAATTCTTTTAGCTGTTTTTCTAGAATTTATGTCCACATGTCTTACTAACATAATAACATTGCTACTTCTTGACTTGTAAATTTGTTACTGCCTCTTGCTTTTTTTGAATGAGGTGATATATTTGGCTGGTTTTGTTTCTAATTTCTTAAACTGAAGGAAGTCAAACATTTTCCTTCTCCCATTTTAAATTAGAAAAATTTAAAGCCATAATGTTTTCATTGAATACAGCTTTACCACAACTCCTAAGTTTAGATGTATGTTTTATTTCATTATTTTCTAGAAAATTTGATTTTAATTGCAATTTTCTCATTGATCTAAGAGTTATCTTAGAAGAGTGTTTCGTAATTTTCAAGAAGTGTAAAAACTTGGGGGGTCAAGTGTTTTTCTTGTTCATTTCTAGTTTTGTTTGCCTGTATTGGCGTATGTTGCTTGTGAAATCACTGCTCTTTATTAAAGTTTCCACCGTGGCCATGTACATGACTAATTTTGGTAAACTTTCCAGGGACATGTGAAAAGGATGTATATTCTTTATTTATGATATTTAAAATACTAAACATGTCTGTTAAATTAAACTCGATTATATTCATCCTTTTTTATCAGATTGTTTGCTTACTTGACCTATCCAGTTTTGAAAGCAGTATACTTGTCCAACTGCATCTTTTTATGACGTTTGTCTGTGGATCTAAGAATTTTTACTGTACATGCTTTCGCCATCTCGCAGTTTGGTGCACGAGGACCCGCAGCTCTCCCACAGGGCTTGAGTCCCAGCCTGTAGGACTCCGCCCTCTGTCTGCGCTGGTCTTGTATGTGGTGTGGTGTTGGTACCGACACTGTGACTCTGGATTTCTGTTTGTTCGCCTGTGCCTGCTATCTCCTAGCTCATTCCTTTATTTAAAACTTTTTCTTTTCACTTATGTTGGCATCTTTCATGTTAACAACATAGAGCCAGGTTTTTGTAACGTACCAGGTGGTCTGTTTTTTTTGATAGGAGTGTGAACCCGTTCACATTTGATGTTGTAAGTGAACTACTTTATCCCTTCTGTTGTATTTTACACGTACACTTTATTTAGTGCTGTGTGGTTCTTTTTGCTCTATTTTTTTTCTTTTTGCTTATTGGTCAAATTCTAGAATACCTGCTATGGCATTTCTGTTAGCCATAATTAAATCTTTAGTACTCTGTTAATACATAAAGATCAAATAACTACACGTCTCTAATAAGACATTTTACCCACCCTCTCTTTTACAGGATAAATAAAACTAGAAAGCTTTGTCTTCCCATTCTATTCTCTCCACCCAAATCCCTGGGTTTTGTTGAGATCATTTAGCTTTTTTAGTCTTGAGCTATTTTTAAGTGTAGATCTTCTATTCCAAAAGTTCTCACTTAAAGTTTCATTTTTAAAAAACGTACCCAGCCACGCCGTCGTGACCCGTTTAGATTTAGCTGTGTCTGTACTTACCACTGTGCTCTGTCTTCCCTCCACCATGAGGTCTCCGTTCCGATTTAAATTTCCATTGGGCTAGTGCACCTCCTGGGGGATTCTGCTTTATGTAGGATGGGTATGTGGCTAGGTGCATGTGTTTTCTCTAAGAATTTGCATGTCCAAAAACATTTTTTTGTCTTTCATGTGAATGATAATCTTAGCAGGATATAGATTCTTACATTATGGTTATTTCCTCTCAATAATCTATTGTTTCCCTGTCTTCCACATTCGGGAGCTAAAAATGGAAAATCTAATGTTTGCCTGGTTCCCTTTTAGGAACCTGCTCTTTGTACCAGACAACTGTAGCCTTTTCACTTTTCTTGGTGAAATTCAGTAATTTATTCATTTACACCATATGTATATGGTGTAGGCATGGTAGGTGGTGAGTCCTTTCAGTTTGGAAACAAGTTTTTCCTTCATGGGAAACTTTTCTTTCATAATTTCATCAATTATTTCTTACATTACTTAGGGATGTTTTCAGGTGTAAGTAGCAAAAACATGGATAAAGTCGCTTGAATAAGAAACTGATTATTTTTCTTATTTAACACGAAGGCGGTGGGCAGGCAGAGCTGCTGGCTCCGCGCCAGCTGCCCAGCGGCGCTGGGTCTCTGCCAGCGGCCCCAGGTTTTCGGGGCCTCTGCCTGCGGCCGTAGGGCACCTGCTGCCACCCAGGAACCACGTTTGCATTGCAGGTAGGGAGGGTGCAGGGAAAGCATCGGACTGTTGCACACGAGTTCCACGATAGAAAATAATGATCTTCCTGGACACCGATGTCATGGGCCAGCACCGTGTCACGTAGCAAAGGAAACTGGGAATCAGTGTGTTTCCCATGTCCAGCCTCCACAGTGGAGCCTGGGAAGGAAGGAGGAGGTTGGGAGTGGGGCTGAGCTAGTCGGCCAATGGCTTTTGCCGTGTTCGTCTTGGACCTGGCCTCCGCATCTCTTACCTTTCTCTTCTGCTCTCCACCTTTTTGTGTTTTCGCTCTGTATTGTGAGGTATTTCTCTCACTTTGTCTTCTAGACCGCAGATTCAGTTCTCAGCACTGCCTTGTATTGGATTGTTACATTTAGAAGACATGCTTTTTTAGTTTGCTAGAATATTTGCATTTCTCCAATTACATCTTCTTTACAGTTTCCATAACATTTTTCTTTTTATTTAAAATCTTCTTCTGTCTTTCCTGCTAATTCCCCTTTGAGTGTTCAGCTGGAGCTTCCTCTCTTATGATGTGGAGTGCTTTTAAACAGGTGTGATTATTCTTTTCTTGCTCATAAGTTTTCTCCCCTTCGTCCTCAGGCTGTCGATGTTTCTGCAAGGCCAAGCCAGCATGTGGTGGAAGGCGCAGCAGTTTCTTCTGTCCTGATCCTTTGGCAAAGGAAGGGTCTGGTAAACAGACACTCCTTGACCTCTCTCTATCCTAGGTGTCCCCGGATGCTCACCGGCCAGCTGGGCTCCGTCGGTCCACCAGTGCAGGCCCCTGGTGGTCAGCTAGGTGGGGTAGGCTCTTCAAGGATCACAGAGTCTGCAGGCAACCCATCCTTAAGAAGAGTTAGGGTTCCACTGGTAGGGTCACTTCTGGGGACAAGCAATTTCCTTCCACCTGGTCCCCAAAGAAAGGTGTGCCTTCTGTCCTATCACTGGTCCTTCCACTCTAGCCCCAGAGTGGACCCCAAACCTGTCCTTGCTCTGCAGCTACAGGGGCTTCTGCGACCGGCCTCTGTTGCTCTCTCTAGGCTTCCCGGTTATGTTTCACAGCGAGTGAGTGAGCAGGCAGGGGGAGCAGGTAGGAGATATGCAATGCTCAGTCAAGGAAATTTTAGGATTTGCAACTGAATGCCGGTATGGCTGCCCACCACTTCAAAAGCCAGTACTTGAGAGGCAGGTGTTGATGTAAAGGAAAGTGGTTTTATTCAGGTGCCAGTAACCTGGAAGATGGAGATTCTCATCTCAAAGCCCATCTTAGCATCTCAGGCGCCCTGGCTAGTTTACGTGGGGGAACGGAGGGAAGAGGGGGACTAAGGAATGTCTGGCGATGCGCAGTTTCTCGGCCCTGCTGTTGGGTGTTCCAGTGTTATCTCCTGTACGTGTCCCCATGTGGTTCCATCAACTCCACCTGCAGTTTCACCGCCGACACCTGGGACAGGACGTGCAGGCAGCGTTTCTGCTGGTTCCGACATGAGTCGCCGGCGCCCAGTCTGTCATGGTCGGGGCCGTTCCTTGGTTAAGCAGGAGCCGCAACTGCCGATGTCTACACAATACTTCTAAGGACACTTTTAACACACGGATCTTCTAGAGTGCGTTAGTACCTTTTATTCTGATTCCATCGCACAGTAAGTCAGAGTAGTATAAAGCTTTTATTCCCTGTTATGGATTCTCTCGAATCAAGTTCACAAAGGTTCTGCTTTAGTTTAGTATCTTGGGTAGTGTACAAGCAAATGTTGCAAATCCGGGCGTGACTTTCTTGTTCGCTAAAACAGGTGTAGCGAGGTTTCTCTGGAGGCGTTCTGTGAGTAAGCTGAACGATGGTGAGGGATGTCAAACCGTGGGTTGTGACTCATGTTAAAACAAAGGGACAGTATGGAAAATATAAGCATGCATCAGGTGGTGAGGCTGCCTTATTTCATGCAATATTTGCTCAGCTGTGTGCTTTGTGTGTATATTGGGCTATAATGTGAAATACATTTCTGGGTAATATTATAAAATGTATGAGCCATGCTGAATTAGAGGATGTTCTGGGGGCAGCTGATTTGGCTTCAGAAGAGAGTAAAATTAGAGGAGGATTAGATTTTTTATTTTTCTTTTTTCTTCTTTTTACTAAAAATATACTCACCACGACTCCCTTCGCCTCCAGCTGACTTTAATTCCCAGAAACCACAAAGTAGCCTGAATTCACAGTGGCCTTTCGCCAACCCCGCTCCTTGGCCCCCAGAAGTGCAGGCTGGGCTGGTTGCTCTGCAGCCATTGTGAGATACTCAGGGCTGCCCCCTAGGACGATGAGAAAACATTGCTCTGGTGTGTGAGAGGGGAGCTTGAGGAGGCAGAGCAGGAGGTGGAAACCAGACCCAGGTTCTGGTCCCTGCACAGGTCCTGAAGGGCGGTGTGACTCTGGGTGTGCACCGTGAGACTAAGTCACCTCATGTGTGAAGCCTCTCTGTCTTGATTCCCACACAGAGCTGTTCGCATGACCCATGGGAGAGAAAGAATAGTTCAGCCAACATGTTAGTAACAGAAACTGATATTTTGCTAATGGAAGGCCTTTTCCTTTTTCTGAGCAGGGCAGAGAGGGGTGTGGGTCTGCAAGCCAGAAAGTAGGTGCTGAAGCTGAGCTGGGTTGTTCAGCCAACAGGAAAGAGGAAGCTGAAATGCCTGAGGGCAATACAGGAAGTAGAAAGGCGCCAGAAAGTTAGAGGGAACAGAACTGACCCTCCTGGTGACCCAACAAGTTTTTCTTCAAATGTCGGGGTCACTGGACTTCTGGTAGAAGGAAGCCTAGACCAGGACCAGAGTCTGTGGTCTGAAGCGGGCTGCAGGCAGAGTCAGCCCTCACGTCCAAAGGGCGTCCATGTCCAAGGAGCGGCTGCGTGTGCCCAGCAGCATCCTGCCAGGCAGCCAGATACCATGGTCAGATGGTCTTTGCCTCATGGTGCTGAAGATCTCGTGGAGAAGGGGGTCCGTCCCACCTAGTACACCCAGGAGTGCTGAGTGCTTTACTATGTGGGCAAAAGTGCTTTGTAAACTGTGAACTGTGAAGTCCACCCTTGGGGGCTGCTGGGGTCCCACAGCAACCGGCACATGGCAGGGCTGTGTGGCTGGCAAGCTTTTCCTGGCACAGACCAGCAGGTCCGTGGGAGGTTCTGAGTGTTGAAAGCCTCCCATCCTTTCTTCGACAGCTATAGGATCAAGTCCAGGCCCCACTTTCGTGTTCCCCAGCCCCCATTCTTGGCGCCCTCGGATTGCCGGGAGCCTGAGGCTTCCCTCCTCCGCCAGCGGCACCCCACCTTCTGGAAGCAGCTGCCCTTTCCTCCTGAGTGACAGGTGAAGCTACAGCTGCAGGTGATGCCTGGGTACCCTGCCACTGCCA
>PVKM010049100.1:0-11032 GCA_004027735.1 Carollia perspicillata
GGGATGCCCCTCCCCCACCCAGGGAAGCCAGAAAGGAGGACACGCCTACAAGATGAGGTTTATTCAGGATGGCGTGAGCCCTTCCATCCCTGCAAATGGTAGATACAGTTTAGGAGGAAGATCGAGGGGGAAACCCATGCCTGAAGGACAGACAGGGCCCCGATGCTGTGTCACAGGACATTGGCCTTCCAGGCGACCCAAGAGTGAAGGGTTTGCAGGAAGAGAGATTCTGTCTTCTGAATGATGGATCACTCTCCGCTCCTATTTCTCCTTTAGACCAGAGGTCACCTGGGCTGTAAGACAGCTTTCCTGTCTCACAAAATGACTGTGAATACCTGACACTGGCATTTCCCAAGGAGGCAGTGAGAGTACCTCCAAACAGCAGTGAAAGCCGCCCGGGAGAAAACTGCAGCCTCTTCCCACCCTCCCTGTATACAGCAAGTCCATGACCGCCGGCAAGGCCTCTGCCAGATTACAGCCTGGACTTCCCTCCTTGTGCGACATCAGTACCAATGTCCTTTACCCTAAAAATCAATGTGGATGTTGAGAAGGAGTCACTTGACTTCCATGACTAGGATCAAATACTGTAACCAGCGGCTCTACTGGGATATGTATGTTCTTTTAAAAATCAGCAGATGGTCTACGATTCAGTCAGGAGTGGTGACCGGATATCAACCTTATACATCCTGTGGAGTGGAAATGTTTGACTTTCATGGCCCAAAGGAACACTAGGTGAGCACCGTCCATCACCCACCTGCCTTCCAGAGCTCAGCTCACCTAATCAGGAAAGGGGGGAAGTCTTTGTGATAGATGTGGCATCTTTCTGTCCACTTAGCTGTCTTACTGCTGTAGCCCCAGCACCTAAACAATACCTAGCACAGAGTAGACATTCCAAAAAAAATGCAGCAATGAAGGAATCTGATATGGACATCATTCAGCCATTGGAGTCATAACCTAGAAAAGATGCTTCCTTTCAACAACCAAAACTCTAAATTCCAAAGGAGTGTATCAGCCACGAATCCTACTCTATTGTCTCCTGGGCGCCCCCTGGAGGAAACGGCAAAGAACATAAAGAACTAGAATGTGTCTCATCCACCCTAAGTTTTGTCAGAACTGCAGAGCCAGGAGGGCCAGCTTGCAGACCTTAAGTCTCAGTCTCTCATTACACGGAGGGTGAAACTAAATTCCAGAGGTGGGGCTGACCTGCCCCAGGGCGCACATTCAGGGTGCCAGTCTCCCAGGCTAGCCAGAACTTTTCCCAATACCTGTGCAGTCCAGAGGCACACGGAGGGAGAATGAGATGGGCAGGGCCAACCGGACAGCTGTGACAGAATATGTCCTGCTGGGACTACGCAGCCACCATGACCTAGAGACGGCCCTGTTCGTGCTTTGCCTGGGCATCTACTCCATGAATATGCTGGGCAACAGCCTCCTCATAGCGCTGAGCGTGCTGGACCCCCGCCTGCACAGCCCCATGTACTTCTTTCTCAGCAACCTCGCTCTCATGGATATCTGTGGCACATCCTCCTTCACGCCTTTCATGCTGGCCAACTTCCTGAAAGCCCACAGGATCATCTCCTTCCCTGGCTGTGCTCTGCAGATGTACCTGACCCTGGCGCTAGGCTCCACCGAGTGCCTGCTCTTGGTGGTGATGGCATATGACCGTTACGTGGCTATCTGCCAGCCGCTCAGGTACGCAGAGCTCATGAGTGGGCAGTCGTGCGTGCTGATGGCAGTGCTGAGCTGGGGGATAGGCTTTGCCAACTCACTGCTGCACTCCATTTTCACCTGGAGACTCCCCTTCTGTGGCCACAATGTCATTAACCACTTCTTCTGTGAGATCTTGGCAGTGCTGCAACTGGCTTGTGGGGACATCTCTTTCAATGCGCTACTTTTAATGGTGGCCACGGTCGTCCTGTCAATGACCCCGCTCCTGCTCATCTGTCTGTCCTACATCTTCATCCTCGCCGCCATCCTCAGGGTGCCCTCTGCTGCAGGCCGGCGCAAAGCCTTCTCCACCTGCTCTGCCCACCTCACAGTAGTAGTGGTTTTCTATGGGACTATCTCCTTCATGTACTTCAAGCCCACGGCCAAGGACCCTGACTTGGATAAGATTATTGCATTGTTCTATGGGGTCGTGACCCCCTCGCTCAACCCCATCATCTACAGCCTGAGAAACGCAGAGGTAAAAGCTGCTGCCGTAGCCCTGCTCGGCGGGGATCTGCTCTCCAGGAAAATGTCCTGCTTTTCCTGTTGCTCTACGACTGCGTCCGGCAGGATAGGCTAGGTCACACTGTGGTAATAACTTCAAATTTTCAGTGGCTTAAAACCACAAAGGGCTCTGGCTGGTCAGGCTCAGTGGCTGAGTGCTGGCCTGAAAATCAAGGGGTCGCCGGTTCGATTCCCAGTCTAGGACCCATGCCTGGATTGTGTGCCAGGTCCCCAGTTGGGAGGGGATGGCAGGGTGTGAGAAGCAACCACCATTGATGTTTCTCTCCTTTTCTCTCTCCCTCCCTTCCTCTCTCTAAAATGTAAATAAATAAAACCTTTATTAAAAAAACCCGCAAAGGTTTACTTCTCACTCCTGTTACAGGTCCATTAGAGATTGGCCAGGGGATCTGCTCCCGGCTGGGACTCAGGATAATTAGAGCAGCTGCTGGAGCACTGCTGGTCACCATGACAAAAGGAGGAGAGAAAATGACAAGGCCTGCCCTGATTCTCGAAGCTTCCACTCAGGAGTGGCATGTTACTTCCACTTACATTTTATTGCCCCGTACAAGAATATGGCCACAGCGAACATCGCGGGGGTGGGGGGGAGTCCACCTGCCCGGTGTCTGGAAGGAGAGGGAGGGCTGAGGAAGTTGTGAATATAACCTAATGATTGTCACACCATCCTACAGAGAGTGGCCTTCCTTTTCTCTGACCGCCCATCCTCCACTGGCCGGTGCCAGGTCAGTCATCCCAGGAAAGCTCTCACTACTAGCTCACGTGTGGTGGCTTTGCCTTGGATCAAACTAGGTGGGACTGTGCCTTTCAGAAAGTCCTTCCCTCTGTGGCTCTGGGTTAGAATGGGCCACAAGAGAAATCTGCATGAGATTCCGTAGGCAGAACCGAAGCAGCAGCACACGCTGCAGGAGCACTCACGTGCCATCGCTGCCCAGGGCTCAACTTATTGTTAGTGCAGCCCCTCCAGGTCCCACGAGATCACCCCCTTCAACTGTTCTGAGTCTGTGCCGAGTGCAGCTCCATGGCAAAGAGCGCCAGCTTCTCAGGCAGGTCGCCAGTGTCACTGAGACCGAAGGCAGTGAGAGCCAGACACAGGTTCCAGTTTGTCCCCCTGGGTGCTAGTACGTCCCCACCCCCAGCTCACTCCCACCAGCCCAGTACCCACAGCGACTTCAGGTCCAACATTACATGCAGAGGTAGCAGCTTTGCATAAACTTCTCCAGCTGCTCCCACAGTTGCCTAAGTCCCTCTGATGAGGGACTCAAATGTTAGAAAAACTTCAGTTTCAGTAATAGCTGATAAGCTTAGTAATCAACGAATGTAAAAAGCTATTGTTCCAGGAACTGAAGGTATGACCCCCCCTGACTCCAGGAGACCAGAAGCAGTTCCACCTTCGTGCCCCAGGAGGACAGCCAACAATCCCAGATGGTCTCTGGGCCATTGTGCTCCAGGGGGAGACGCCCACCACTCAGGGCACAGATGAAGACCACCTCCCAGGGCACAGATGAAAGAATGCTGCAGCTTCTATCTGATTAACTTTTTCCCTGAATTCCAAACCCCTTACCTACACTTTTCTTCTTATAAAAAGGGTCAGTTTAAAATGGAATTTAAGACTGTCTGTGAGAATACAAACCCTCCGTCTTCTCAGATCGCCGACCATTTGAATAAAGCACCCATAAAGATTCAGTTCGTCTGTGCTTATTGGGTCTGGCGGGCAACAGGCAGCACAAATGCCGGCTTTTTCCAGTTTCACCCTCTCCATAACAGATCCCTGTATCACTCAGAGTGGTCTGCTACTTAGGTCAAACCCTGATTCATCATTCTCCTCATCAAGAACCTCTGATGGCTCCCCGTTACCACGGCAGTGAGTCCAAATCCTCCAGCTGAGTCCTCCAGCCCTCCAGGATCCAGACACCCCCCTCCCCCCCCCACCACACCTTCAGCCCGATGTTTCACTAACCCCTTCACAGGGCTACCCCTCACGACATTACCTGCACCGCCCTCACTGCCAGCCCCCGTCGATGCCGTTCTCTGGTGAGACCAGACTGTCTCATTCTGCACGCTCTCCTGACGCAGTTTGAAAGTGTTCTCTTTCCTTTTCATCCTACAGCACTTTGTTGGAAACTTTTGCTCAGTATCTGCCCTATTCTGCTTTGTATTCATATTTCACCACAGTGTTAGCTCCCCGAGGGCAGGATTCAGCCAGGTCTGGCTCGTCTCTGCAGCTCCCACAGGGCTTACTGAACCGAATGGTCACTCGGAAGCCCTCCCAATGTCGCTATCTGGGGGCCGAGCTCTGTGCTGCTGAGCATTGTGCAGACACAGGTGAAGAGACACAGTGTCTCTGGCCAAAGCCCTGAATTCCCAGAAGGCTGGGGTTGTTGGCATCTTGGGCTCCCCGCCTACTGAGACAAGTCAGGAGACAACCCAGGACCACATGTGGGGGCCAGGAGACCAGGCTCCAGACCTGGTCCAGCTGCTCTGCCCAGCACGCTGGCCCTTTGCCTGCAGGAACCCCACGCACACCTCGAACTCTAACCATCCAAAATTGAATTCATCATTCTGCCCCCCAAAGTTGTGCCCCCAGCTCCGGGAATGGCACCATCCCCCACAAGCCACCCCGCCAGAAACATGGCGGTAACCGACTTCCCCTCAGCCTTCACCCCTCCACACATCCAATCAGTCACGAAGTCCTAGAGAAGCCACCTCATATCAGCTCTTAAATCAGTCCGCTCCTTTCCGCCGTTACGGCCTTAAGGCTTCCCCATCCATCTCTCAAATATTGGGACTCTGATGTCACTGCACATTCTAAATCTATCATCTGTGGAGTATAATCTATAATTCTAAATCCCAATCTCTAGAGCACCCTCGGCGGTCCTGGGATCTGTCTCCCGCTTCAACAGGGTTTGGACAGAACAGACCTGGGGATGGCCCTTCTTTCCAGCTACCCTCCATCTCCTTTTTTAGTGACCACCTTCTAAACCACCTCAGCCTACCTCAGCCTTCCTCAGCCTCCGAGACCAGCCGGCACCGTTCTTTGGACCTTAATTCTTCATCGCCAAACAACCATAAGCTCCCACATTCATCAGAATTATTCCACTGAGGTGGAGGCTGCGGTCGACTGCCTGGCCAACCTGCATCTGCGGGCCTCCTACACCTACTACCTCTCTCTGGGCTTCTGTTTGGACCGGGACGATGTGGCTCTGCAGGGCACGGGTCACTTCTGAGAGATGGCCTAAGAGAAGCGTGAAGGCTCGGAGCGTCTGTCTCTTAAAGCTGCAAAACCAGCACAGTGGCCACGTTCTTCTCCAGGACATGGAGAAGCCTTCCCAAGATGAGTGGGGTAAAACTCAGGACACCATGAAAGCAGCCTTGGAGAAGCAGCTGAACCAGGCCCTTTGGGGTCTGCATGCCCTGTCTTCTACCCGCACAGACCCTCACCTCTGTGACTTCCTGGAGGACCACTTCCTGGACGAGGAGGTGAAACTCATCAAGAAGATGGGCAACCACCCGACTAAAGCTCCCTGGGCTGGGATGGGTGAGTATCTCTTTGAAAGGCTTACCCTCAAGCATGAGTAGGAAGCCTTTGGATCCCAGAAGCCTTTGAGAGGCCCCTCTACACTTCCCTAGTAGCTGGCTTTTGCCTGAGCCTCTCCCTGAAACCCCACCCTGGAACCCTCTCCCATGCACTGGACCAAATGGAAACATTAAAGCTTTCCGCAGCAAAAAAACAAAACAACCCAATCTATAAAGACAAAACACCAATCTGTTCATGCTGCTCTCCTGCTTCAATTTCTCCAGTGGCTAGTTTCCCACAGGGCAAAAACCAGACCCCACTATCCACCCAACTTCATTACTGGCCACTTGCCCCACCCCTGCCCCACCCACACACTCTCTGCCAGCCCAGGGACACTGAATTATCCCCAGTTCCCCAGTGACTACTCGTCTTTCCTACCTCTCTGTCTCCCCCTTGCAGGTCCCTCTCATGCCCAAATATTTTTTTTTTTTTTGGAGAGAGAATAAAAATTTAACTCACTCTCCAAGAGAGGAGAGGGGCTTAGTGTGGAGAGATACACCAGCATTGAGGGGTGGGGGCTTTGCGCTGTTGTTGGATGACCATTGGATTAAGAAAGGGTGGGGGGTGGCTGTTGTGTGGCCTGTGGACTGCTGGGGCCGTGACAGGAGGCTGCTGTTCCCTCCAGTGTTGTCTTCTGCCTGTGGCTGTAGGGAGCTGTTCTGTTCTTGCTTTCTAGTAATTTCTAGTCAAGTTGTTCTAGGGAAATAAGCAAGTTTTCTTATATGGATAGCTGGCCCCGAAGGTGGTTGAGGAGGAGGTTGTCCACAGAGTCTGGAAAGATGGAGAAGGATTAGAATCCTCTCTCTGAACCCCACAGAGACAGGGTTAGGAGGTCAGCCTGGGCTGAGCTTCCACCACCTCCTGCTTCCCTAGTCACAAGTCGCAGGAGGCCAGAGGAGAGGGAGAAGTAGAGAAGGTCCCCATACGGGCCACCAACATGTTAGGGTGGTTGGTGGCCCAGGCTGTGGAAGAATTCACAAGGAGAAGAAAGTGTAGAGAGCAAAGTTTTTATTCACTCTCCAGGAGAGGAGAGGGGCATGGCGTGGAGAGATACACCAGCCCCAAACACCGCTTGACCTTTAGCTAACATAGTGGACACACCACGTACCAGACTGGGCACTGTACTGTGTCCTAGTGCTTTCCCGACTGGGGACCAGGTAGAATGATGGAAATCTCAGGGGAAGGATACAATATAGACACTGGGGACCAGAGTGAACACTCTCCCAACATCTTGGCATATGAAAACTCATTCGATCCTCATCCACACACTCACTTCCAGAAAGCCCCTTCTGACCCCTCCTAGCTGGCGGGGAGGGACGGGGCATCTCTGTCCCAGCTCTGTCTCCCTCTTCAGTGCCATCTACATTCTGTTGACTCTGTCCTGAATCCCAGCTATTTGGGTTCATGGGTCCTGGTGCCCTGACTCTATACATCTTAATGTGGTAAAACAACATTCCTGATACAGGAACAGATACTTAGCTCACACCTCTCACTCCTTCTCACCATTCAGTGGGCCGTACCACTCTCTGCTCTGTGCCCCAAGGAGGAGCTGTGACGGCAGAAACCACAGGACAAACGGATGTTGTTTTCTTGGCTTTCGACCGTCAAAAGCCTAGGCCTGAAAGGGAACATTAAGGCATAGACAAAAGATTTGAGAGGAAACTTAAGTAAAAGTAAGGCTTCCCCACCTCCAGATTAACAAAATAGCCTCTAAACTAGGGAGGAGGAAAAGGAACGGGGAGGGGGCATGCTGAGCGCGTTGGCACAGAGGGGTCCGAAGTGAGGGGGGCCCTGAGCCCCACTCCCTCAGCCAAGCCCCTGAGCAGGTTTCCAGGATCTCAAAGTGGGAGCAACTCATGTGTTGTTGGTCCAATAAAATCCAGAGTAGGACCCCAGAGTGGAAATGGCTCCAAGGTACGTCTGGGTAGCCAAGGCGTCACAGGTCCTTGCACGTGGCACAGAAATGGTAGAGAGCCTGGGACTCCAAGGGGTTACAGTCAGGACCAAGAAGGTGCTCCGGCTCGGCCTGCCTGCACCGCCGACTGAGGGCCAGGTGGAAGGACGGAAGTCTCAGGAGGTGGGGGCCGCGTGGACCGCAGCGACCAGGAAGAACACTCTCCCAACACTCTTGCATTATCTAAGACCCTCGGAACTTAGCTGTGACTAGTGTGGAAAGAGAAGAAACTCCAGATTGACAAAGGATTATATTTTTGGCAGTCAGGCAAAATGGGGCTGAAAATAGAAGTTACATTCTCGTGATGTTTCTTGCGCATCTGAGATCTGTGCCTGGTGGTCCGATTTCCTGGGGCCTCAGCTTCCTTCCCTGTTGGGTGTGGGTGCCATAAGGGAGGTCTGTCTCGCTGAGTTAAATGATCTCAGCACATCTCGTTCTCTCTCACACTCTCTCTCTCAGCTCCCTATTCCCGGCTGCTGCAGCCTGACACCATGGGACCACAGCGGCGGAGAGTAGCTCCAGCAGCTCCTTCCTGCTGGGCTCCCCTCACCCCTGCTGATCTCCTCAAGGTCCCTCTCTCCCTCCCCTCCCCCACGCCCTTGGCAGCAGAAAGAAAAGGCAGCATGGAACCAGCAAATACTTCACTGGAGACACACCAGACTCCACCTGGGTCCACTCAAGATTCCAGCCCCAGTGTTCCGTAATTCCCCTCCCAGCACAGCCCAGCGCAGCCCAGCACAGCCCAGACACTGCCTCTGGGAAGAAGGCCTGAGGCCAGAGTTGCTGAGATGCTGCACTGCTCAGCATCTCAGAGATGGTGAGATGCTCAAATCTTCCCAAGATGGACTCCACTTCCTCAGCAATGACGCCATGTCCTGGGAGGGCTTTGTTTCCCCAGGAAGGAATCCGTGTCCTCAGGAGGGCTCCATGTCCCTTGGAGGGACTGCCTAGTGCTGAGGGGGCTCTGTGGCCCTGCACAGGCTGCAGTCCTGAAGGAACCCATGGGTGCAGAGTGACTCCAGGCCTTCAGGAAGGATGCCAGGTCCCTGGAAGAGTTCCATGTCAAGAAAGACTCCAAGTCCTCAAGAAATACAACCTGTCTCTCATCCCTGGGAAGGCTCCGCACTGCCTGGAAAAAACCCAGGAAGGGTTCTCTGCCCCTAGGACGGGTTCACGTTACCCAAGGGCCAGGCCCAAAGCCTCTCTCAGCTGGTACAGATACTGCTGACAGGCGTCCCTCCCGGGCCCACAAGGCCCAGCTCCTCCTGCTCATTGATGCACAACTGGTAACCGCAGCCCCGGGCCCGGGCTCCGGAGGGGACCCGGTGGTCAGTCTTGGCCCGAGGCGGCAGCAGGAACCCCACACTGCCGGCGATGAGCATGTGCCAAATGCTGTGAATGTAGAAGTAGTTGTCCCGGGTCTCCACGAAAGCATACAGTAGGATGGCGCTGCCTGCAATTAGGCTGCCGGGGCACAGGTAGAAGAGCCAGCGGCGCCACGTGGGTGGGTAGCAGTGCCGGCGGCGGACGCTGCGTACTGTCTGGGGGAGGCAGAGAAGCGGGCTCAGGAATGTGAGGCCCACACCACAGCCCGTCACTCTCAGGCTCCCCTGAGCTGTGGCTGTGACCTGAAGGAACCTTGCTAAGACTAGAACGGCACCATGAGCAGAACCGTAATGATGACAGGGTCTGGGCCTGCCTTAAAGCGGGGACCAGGTACCCAGGGCCCTGCACCCAAGTCCCGCTGAGACACCCCACCCACAGTTTTCCCCACCCTTACCCAGGCTGTGGCCAAGATTCCCAGGGCGAAGAGACTGGGCCCAAGCAGGTTCCAGAGTCCATGTCGGTCAAGCTGCAGAGCCATGGACAGCAGCATAGCCCCCAGCAAATACAGCACCTGGGGAAAGAGGACTCCAGGGGCCGGGCCGGGGTGGAGGGGGCCCTTGGTGATGCCCTCAGGGTGTGGTTGGGAATGGATTTGGGGCAGACTTTGGCTATGGTTGTCCCCCAGGGCCCATTCTGCACTGACCTGCTTGACCACAGGCTGTAAACGAGCCATGGCAATGACAGTGACCCACACGGACATTAGCGAGCCCAGGAAGTCACAAAACTGTAGCACATCATAGTCCATGATGCAGAAAACCACAATGCCTGGCTGGTCACAGGCGTGATAGAACTGGAGAAAGAAATGACAGGCATTGAGAGACCTGGGGGCAGAGGTGCAGGTCTACACAACTGAAGAAAGAGGCCACGGGGCGGGGGTGCTGCTGCCAGAGAAGCAGGGATCAGAGGTCAGAGGCTGCACAGATTTGGGAAATACCCCACACCCAGCTCTTGAGAAAAACACGGCGCGGAGGCCTGGTCTGCCTCATCAACTGTACAGGGATATGTCTGCAGCCCCGACCCTCATCCTCACCTTCCTGATGTTCCTGCTTCTGAAATGCGCTGCGGAGAACACCAGGCCAGGGCGGCCCAGGTCTCTCCAGCGAGGCCAGTCCTTCCCCATCCCCTCGTGCTTGCTGCGGGTCCCATCCATCATCCTCATCCTTGACCAGGCTCTGGGCCTGAACGCTAGCCTCTTGGCCAACCCAGACCACAAGCCTGTCCCAGTCTCGGCTGTTAGCTCAGACTCTGAGTTGGGCTTCACCCTCAGGCCCTGCACTAACTGGTCCTCTTCATCACTGCCCGCCCAATGCAGACACAGTAAGAAAACAGACAGTCCCTCTGGCCACGGAGAAGAGCGTGGCCCCTCACACCATGGGAAAAATACGAGGATGAGGCAGCGTCCACCTCTCCTGCACGGTGGGGAACACAGGAAAGAGTAGGGTATTGAAGAGGCTCAAGGAAGGGTGCAGGGCACACCAATGGAACTGCACCAGGGTATTCCGGCACCTCCGTTAGAGAAACGAGGTCTGCCGTCAGCGCCCCCTTGGTCTGTGGTCCCAGTCCCTGCGCCGCTCTGGACAGCGGTGGCCTCTGACATCCTGCGTTCCCTCATTTGTGAGAGGGTCGCCCAGGAGTTACCGGAGTTCTCTCTAATGTAGGACACCTGCTGTCACTTTTCTCTGAACTTCTTGTAGAACTTACATGATTTGAGTATTTTTGATGCCAAACACTAAGAACACGTATGGCTATAAGAATATCTTTGGTGCGAAGATGATGGGAACACACAGCTCTCTGCGGATTTATGTCTTTTGCCTCAGGAGCCCTCCCAAAGGATTTATGTCTTTTGCCTCACGCGCTGGACGGACCTCTGAGGAAAAGCAAACACCACC
>PVKM010049101.1:0-11025 GCA_004027735.1 Carollia perspicillata
TGTATTCTTGTCAAGTGTGTATTGTTATTTTCTGTGCGATATATTAAGTTTGTGTGATGAATCCCACTTGTTTTTTTCCTATCCCCCCTCAGCCTTCTGTTCTGCACCACTCATGTTGCTTGTGTGCATGTGTTGTCATGTGGACATCTGGTCTGTTGTTTCTGACCGAAGTGGAGTCCTGTATGGAGCATGTCTCTAAATTCTCTTCATCCACTCTTCCCATGTGAACTTCCAGACGTCCTCCAAGTCCCTTCCACAGTAAGGCTCAAGTGCACATATGTGCGCTGGTTACATGATGGGCCTGGCTAAGGATCCCCCTGGACTGCGTACCCGGGGCGGAACCACAAGGTCCCAGTTGATGTTCAGGCTTCGTTGTGTAAGTAGAGCCCGATCTCCCTCCAGACTGGCTGCAGTCCCCACTGCCACCGCTAGGGCACATTTAATGCTCCTTCTGATTTTTTCAGTTTAAAAGGTCTTTTATGTTGGGGTTGCTGTTTTCTTGCTAATGGAGGTTATTGTATTTCTTAGTAGCAATTCTTTGTCGTGTGTAAACATTCTAAAACTGCCTCCTAGCCTGTCAGCAATCTGTTATATTTGTCCATGGAGGTCTTAGTTATACAGAGAAGTTTAATTTTGAGCTGGTCAGATTCACCCATTTGAGTTTGAGTTGGAAGATGTTCTCCCTGCCCCTGACCCCTCTCCACCCTCCCTGGTCTCACACATTCTCTCCATGCACTTTGCTCCATGAACTCACCTGAGTTTTACACTTCCCTTGCTGCTGCAGTTGCTTTCTTACGTCTTGTCCTGTGTTGGAGTCTTAGGTTGGGCTCCTTAAGAGCAGAGCCTGAGTGGGGGTCCGTGTGCACATAGTTGCTTGAGGAGGTGCAGGGAAGGAGCTGGACAATGCTCCTGACCCCACAGGGAACTCAAGTGTGAGTGGCCCCATGAGGCTGTCACCTCTGTACTCCTATGCCACTCATCAACTGGCTGTGTACCCCCATGGGGCTAAATTACCATCCTAGGCAGTTCTCCAAAAGTGTTTGCAGTGTGAGCTGGTGGCCACCATTCAGAGCAGTGGAGGGATTGTGTTACCTTCCCAGTAATGGGGGTGTGGATGGGCACCAGCAGCATCTATTCTACTAGTTGACCTAGACACCTTAGAACTGCATGCCTCCTATAGGGTGGTGGTGACTCTGCCCATATTGCCGCCCACAGTCTCCACAAAGGACCTGATCGAGACCTGCTGCGCAGCTGGACAGCAGTGGGCCATTGACAATGACGAGTGCCTTGAAATCCCTGAGAGCGGTGCTGAGGGTGACGTCTGCAGGTAAGGTGGCAACCCTGGAGCACGCAGAGCTGTCCATTCCCCCTCTCCAGATCCCTGCTGGCCATGGACCCCAGGCCCTGACAGTGAGCACATGGTTCGCCTGCTTCCAGGTGCACAAGAGTGACTGGATATGGCAGCTGTGGCCCAGCTGGTGAGGATTTCTGCAGGTGTGGAGAGCCCAAGCCTGGTCCCCAGTGTATATACTAGCCACATAGACTCATAGCCAGCCTAATGCACAAAATCGGAGGAGTGACCAGTGTGGAGCAAGTGTTACAGGACCATTGTCCCTTAGGAGTAATTGGGGACTTCTTTCTGCTGGGCCACTTGCTCCACCCACATAGGTTTTACCTACTCAGCCTTGAGCTGGGGAACTCAGTCCCCTTTCTCTCTCTGCTCTGCTGCCCTGGAGTCTCCAGGCCTTTCACTGTCCTCTTCACTGCCTGTATTGATTGTTTCTTTTTTTTTTAAGATTTTATTTATTTATCTTTAGAGGGGAAGGGAAGGAGAGAGGGAGAGAAATATCAATGTATGGCTGCCTCTCATGTGTCCCCTACTGGGAACTGGCCTGCAACCCAGGCATGTGCCCTGACTGGGAATCGAACCGTGGTTGTTTGGTTCACAGGCTTGTGCTCAATCCACTGAGCTACATCAGCCAGGGCTGATTGTTTCTTTGGACTGCAGTATCTCAGCAATGGAATCATTTACAGCCATGCCAGCCAGTCCTGTAGAAGACATCTTGGTCAGCCACTCACTATTTCTTTTTTCTAGCAACATTATCTTTGCAACCTACTAATTTTTCCAGACAAGGAAGAGAAGGTTCAGAGAGGTGATGTGATTCATCCCAAGCCATACAGCTCATTGGGAGCATGGCCAGGGTTAGACCCCATGTTTGCGAATGTCCAGCCCATCATGCCTCCTTTGGAAACATTTAAATTCTAATCTTCTCCCTTTCCTTTCTCTCTGTTGTCCCACCAGTTTTTTGGCTGTTTAGTAGTTAGAGCCTGTACCATTCACATTCCTGCAGTTTTGAGCTGAGCACCCTAGTGTGTGCTTGTATTCCTCTTACGGTGGGAAATTCACTGGGTAGCCCTTGCCAGGACACACTCTTCCTCAGGTGGGGCTGAACCCTACTTGCCATGACCCTGCCTCTCTGTCCTGGCTCTGTCTGCATGCTCCTGGCTCATCGGCTGCCTCTGCCCCAGGACAGCCCTTCAGAGATTAGGAGGCTTTACCAGGGACCCTGTAGGCTGTTCTCCTCCAGGCCAACCCAGGACTGGGTCTTCCTATCTTTCTCTGCCTGTGGGGGCTTGGGAGTGCCAGTTTCCCCTTTTCATTGGTCAGGGACACGCAGCAGTGAGTCCAGTGGAGCCTAGGCCTAAGTCATCTTGGTTAAGAAGAAACAAACCCACGTGACCCAGTGGGGGATTTGCTGGCCTTGCCGAGGCACCTGCCACCAGCACTGCCCTGCTCACATGGGCTTCCCTTGTCTGAGCCTCAGTTTTTTTCTCTGTGAGATGGGAGCTGTGATCCGTCCTATAGAGGGTCAGTGGGAGGACGGGGCAGCACTCAGGTGGGGCTGAGGGCACTTCTGTTGCAGGACAGCCCAGAAGCACTGCTGTGTGTCATACTTGAAGGAGAAGAGCTGTATGGCTGGCATCATGGGAGCCAAGGAGGACGAGGCCTGTGGGCTTGAGGACAGTGACACCTGTGGCGTCTCCTTGTACAAGGCAAGACTGACCTGCAGCCTTTGTTGCCTGGGCCCCTGAGGGTCCTTGAGGGCTGGGTTTGGGCTCCCCCGTGGGGCTTCATGGTTGGAGGGGACCCTCGCACCTGGGTCTATTCATCTGCATAGAAAATATCCTCAGTTATTATATTGATCTATGGATTTACAAAGTATTTACTGGATACCAGTGTATGCCAGGCCCTGTTTTAGCATGAGGGATGCAGAAGTGAGTAACAGAGAAATCCCTGCCTTCTCTGGGTCTTCTTTCTAGTCAGGGAGACAGATGGAGATTGAGGTAAATATGTTAATACATGGTGTCGTAGAGCGTGATGGTGCCAGACAGGAAAAATTCAAGAGAGGATGGGGCTAAGCTCTGTCAGGGGTGGGGAGGGGCTGGAGTTTCAGCTAACAGTGGCTGGAGATGGCCTCACTAATAAGAGGACATGTGTGTAAAACCCTGGAGGAAGAGAGGGGTGAGCCACCTGGTCATCTGTGGGAAGTATCTTCTAGGCAGAGGGAACAGCAAGTGCAAAGGTCCTGAGGCAGGTGTGAGAAGCAACAAGGAGGCCTGTGTGTCTGGAGTGCAGTGAGTTAGGAGGGAGTGGCATGAGTTAAGGCCAGAGAGGTGACGGGGCAGACCCTGCCTGTCGTTATAAAGGTGATGGTTTGCTCTGAGGGGACCTTTCTTTGAGGGGGTTCTTCTACATGGACATTGTGATCCGGACAGAGTGAAATCTCATCAGGCAGCAGACTGGGACAGAGAGAAGAGGAGGGCACGTCTAAGAGAGGGAACAATGTGAGCAAAGACACAGAGGCAAGAATGTGTGGGAAAGGGGTTCCTCAGGCTTGAGGTGTAATGGGGACGGGCTGCTAGGAAACCTCTGGCTGTTATGTGAAGGACAGTAACTATTGCCCTGAGACCTTTTAGGCTTCAAGCCAAGGGTATACAGGGTCCTGGGAAGGATTTGCCTAAGACCAGTTACTGTGCTGGAGCTCACACTGGTGGCAGGGCTAGGGATGAGGCCTCGGTTTGGCTACAGGTAATGGAAAACTCCCTAAACATTGGTTATTCTGTCATATGCTGGGGGCTGGAGGCAGCCAGGCCCGAACTGAAGGAACGGGTGGCTCTATGGTCTTCAGGGACACAGGCTCGTTCTATCTTGTTGCCCTACCAACTGTAATTTGCTGCTCCTTGGTCCCAGATGGCTGCTTGAGCTCCGAGCAGCAGGAAGGAGGAAGGAGCCCCTGCGTTTACAGTATTTTGAATTGTGCCAAGTACACATGATGTAAAACCCACCATTTTAATTATTTTTTAGTGTATGGTTCAGTGGCATTAAACACAGTCACATTATTGTGCAACCATCGCCACCCTCCGTCTCTAGAACTCTCTTCACCTCCCCAAACTGAAACTCTATCCCCATCAAACACTAACGCCCCATTCTTCTTCCCCCAGCCCCTGG
This sequence comes from Carollia perspicillata, assembly GCA_004027735.1. Lineage (NCBI taxonomy): Eukaryota > Metazoa > Chordata > Mammalia > Chiroptera > Phyllostomidae > Carollia > Carollia perspicillata. The sequence goes on from PVKM010049101.1 coordinate 4,511, forward strand.
CAACCACCCAACCACCCTTCTACTTTCTGTCTCTGTGAATTAGCCTACTCTGGATACCTCATAAACGTGGAGTTACAATATTTGTCTTGTTGTGTCTGCCTTATTTCACTGAGCATACTGTCTTCAAGGTTCATCCAGGTTGTAGCCTGTGCCAGGATTTTCTTCCTCTTCAAGGCTGAGTAATATTCCATTACATGTATAGAGTGCTCTTGTTCATGTATTTATCTGTTGATAGACATTGGGTTGCTTCTTATCAGTACCGCATGGCTGTGTGACTAATGCTGCTGTGGACGCGGGGGTGAGAAGAGCCCCTCTTCTGAGGACAGGCAGTACTTCCACTAACATCACATTACCTGGAACCCGGTCCAGTGGCCACACTTAGCTGAAGGGAGGCTGAGACATGTCTTTATTCTGGAGAGGTCACATGCTCCACTGAAAATGGGAAAGAAGGGAAAACAGACATGGGGGATCAACACCTGGCTAGCCATGCAGCAGAGGACGGTTTCAGGAAGCATCACCGAAAGAGATGTTTCGGGGAGAGGAGTATAAGGAATTGAAGTGTCACAAGCCTGGATGACTGTGACAGGGACCTCTGGGGGAGGGTGGCATTTGGGAGATGATTTCAACTTTAACTTTTATTGTATTGGGGTTGAATGTTCTTAAAAATAATGATATTAGGGAAAGGACTTTGGTGACAGGAACATTTCGAATCCCATTTTTTATCTGTATATTTGACCCTGGACCAGCCTTCATTTCTGGGCCTCAGCGTGTCCATCTACAAAGTGGGGATAATAATATATGTCTTATGGGGTGGTTGTGAGGATCAGAGGTAAGGCTAACTAAGTGTTTATTAAGTACCTGGTGGGTCTTCCCTAAGTGGTGAAGTGGTCACCATTGGGTGATGTGGGTCTGGAGTATCAGTTGGCTATTGCTGTGTAACAAACAATCCCAAACCATAGCAATTTATGACTGGCACAGAGCCTGAGTCAGGGTGGTTTTGCTGGCATGGGCCATGCTCTGCTGATCTTGGCTAAGCTCACTTATGTGTTTGCTGCCAGCTGATGGCTCTCCTGGTACTTTATGATTTACAATCACTGTACCCGGGATGACTTTATGCAGTCTCTCACCCTCTAGTGGGCTTGTTCAATTAGTGGTGCGAAGGGTTCCAACACAGAGTAGAAACGCTCAAGGCCTTTTGAGGCCTAGGCTCCGAACTGGTGTACTGTCACTTCTGTCTCATCCTGTTGGCCAGAGCAAATCTTGCAGTGCAACCAAGAGGTTGGCAAATAGTCTCCTTTGATCGGAGGAACTGCACTATCACATTGCAAAGACAGTGGACACAGGGAAGCAGAAACAGTTGGGGCTATTATAATCAGTCTACCACAGTAGTTTAAACAATTGAGGATTTTTGTTAGAAGTGAGCAGTCTGGGACAGGGGTGTATCTACCTAGTAACTTCAGGCACTCTGTCTTCTGCTGGTCTGCTCAGTCATCTGTAGCTTGTAGCCTCCATCTTGAAAGCTGCCTCATGTCCCAGGATGGTTGCCAGAACTCCAGTCGCCATATCTGTTCTGAAAAGGAGGAAGAGGGCTACAGAAACGATGTACTTTCAAGGCGAACCAGCCCCAGTTAAAAGCTCTTCTGAAAGCTTTATCCAGTGATTTTAATCTCCAGCTTCAAGGGATACTTGAAAATGCCGTCTGTTAGCTGCTAGTCTGCTAGTGAAAATGGAGGGTAGTGGATGTGGCTGGGGCTAATTTGTAGTTCTTTTCATAGCGGCCATTTATTAATTATTTCAAAAAAACTTGCATTAGCCCTACTCTGAGATAGACATGGGAAATACAGAAAGGTGATTCCTCTGCCCTTGGAGAGCACATACTGGACAGAAGAAACAAGGCAAAATGAATTCACTCTCACTGACCAGCTCCTCCACTGAGCCAGACCCAGGCTGCTCTCTGGGGGTCCTTAGTCAGTCCCATGGGCTCACAGACCCAGGGGAAGGCAGATGGGCTCTGAGGGGCCAGGGTATAGCAGTGACTGCATGTCTCTCTCCAGCAATGCTGTGACTGCTGTGGCCTGGGGCTCCGTGTGCGGGCCGAGGGCCAGTCATGTGAATCCAACGCCAACCTGGGCTACCCCTGCAACCATGTCATGCTGTCCTGCTGTGAGGGCGAGGACGCCCTCATCGTGCCCGAGGTCCGCCAGCCTCCAGAGCCTGAGGCTGCACCACAGAGAGGTGGGTGCTGCCTCAACCTGGGCTAGTATACAGGGGACAGTTGGGTGAGGGGAGAGAGCTGGTAGCCCTCTGGTCTTCCCCGGGGACCCTGAGTCCACAGCCATCTGTGACTTCAGGCACGAGCTCTGCTCTGAACAGAGTTCTTCTGTGCGTTCTGACAGTGGGCTCTGGCCTCTTATTTCCAAGATGGAGATCTCATTCTGTTTTCCAAGTACCATCCATTTCACCCACGCAGTTGCAAACTACTTACTACCTGCCGTCCTTCCATCCACTGCTTTATCCACCCATCATCTCACCCACCCCCCACCCATTCTCTGGTCTGTTTCACTGTCCATTTATCCATCCAGGACACCATTCGTCCACCATCCCCTCACCTGCCCATTCACCCATCCATTCAGCCGTCCATTCTTCTGCTGCACCCATCCACGCACCCATGCACCCACCCATGCACCCACACAACCACTTACTCATGCACCCATCCACTTATGCATTCATCCGTTCATCCATCCGTTTGTCCATTCGTCCATCTGTCCGTCCATCTGTTCACGTATTCACCCACTCACCTGGTCAGCAAACCTTTCACTTACCCGTTCATTCACTTACCTTTCCTTGTGTTCATCCCTTTCACCTATCCCATTCTTGTTTCCTCAGGGAGCAGGGTATAACTGGTATGGAGAATACATTCATAAATGCTGCCGCTCCTGCCTGATCAGCCCCTTCAGGCTATCACTGTCTTTTATGTCTGTATTTTCAGTGCCTGGCCCTGTGCTTTTCCTAGAAGCATCACTAGCAAATGGCTGAATGAATGATGGGTTTGTGTGGCAGCCCTCCTTCCCCACTAGACCAGGAGTTCTTGAGGGCTGACCAGGACTGTTCCCTTACCCTCTCTATACCTGCCTGGCACTGGTCCCCAGAAGCCATAGGCAGCGTGTGTGTGGGAGGGAGCTCCAGGTGCATTGTGGAGCCTGGAATTTGTGTTTGCTCCTGCCTGGGGCTCAGGAGCCAAGTCCTGGAGCTTCCGTGGGAGCTTCAGGTACCGGAGCATCTCTGGGGTCTCCTTCCTCCTGTGCCTTCCATGTGCTGTGGTCATTGTTCCAGCTGCCATGTGCAGCCTCTGTCACCCTCTCTAGGGCTATCTCCTGGACTCTTGGCCATTTGTCTTCTTTGTGCCTGTGGGCCAGCAGGAGCCCAGTCAAGGTGTCCCTGTGAGTTAGCAGGTATCCTTTGTATAGCTGGGCCTAGCAGCCCTGGGGCTGGTGCCTTCACAGTGCCGGCAGGCTGCTTCTGCAGGTGTTCACACACTTAGCCTTGGCCAGCCAGGGATCAGGTGCCCAGGAGGGTTCCAGAAACACTAGCCTAGTCCTGGGCACTTCAAGAACTGAGCAAGGTCTGGAAATGAAAGCCCCAGAGATGGTCCTAGCATCAAGGTTAATTCTTGGCCTTTGGAGTCCAGCAGACCTGGTTGGAGTCCCAGCTCCACCATTCTTCTCAGCAAAGCACGGCCCTTCTTGCAGAGTTTCTCAGACAGGGATTCTGCTTTTCACCGCCTTCCCTGTAAGAGTGGGTGACAGGATGCTCGTCAAGAGCTTATGATGGCGCCTGACAAAACACTCAGATGCCACCCGGTTACTGTCACCATGTTTTAGTTGTCCCAGTGAGGAAGCTGAGGGCCAGAGAGGGGCAGGACCTTGCCCCACATGCACAGTGGGTCTTTGGCATAGTTGGGACCAGACTCTTGGCTCTGATGACTCCCATTTTTGACTTGGGCTTTCTGGTGTCCTGGATTTGACCAGACCCAGGCATCCCTGGGTCTCTGTCATGATAACAGATGACAGTGGAAATCTATGTATGGAAATTAGCATGCCTGCTGTCCATAGGCTACAAGGCTGGGGGCTCCTAGGAGAAGAACTTGTATCCTGTGGGTACAAAGTTTGCTGGATACGATAGTAGGCCCAGTAGATACCTGGATCTCCCAGCAGAGTGTGCAGTAGCAAGCATGTGGTGCCCGGGCCAGAGCAGGAGAAGCTGCCAAGACAGAGGAACTGGCCAGCTTCACTAGGACAGCATGGGCACAGGGGCTGTCCAATCCAAGGAAGTTGCACTTGATGAGGTTGGCTTTGGGGGGCTGGTTGAGCACTGGTCTGAAGGCTAGGTTAGTACCCACAGGTCTGATTCAAGGTAAACTTTTGGAGGAGGTCTGGCTTCAGGGGGTCAGAGGGTAGGTGCAGGGCCAAGAAGGGTCCAGAGCCAGAGATACGTGTTCCTCTCTTTCTGTGATGAGCTGGTGGGTTACCTGGACCTCAGGAGACAAAAATACCAGGGTCAGACCAACTTGGGTCCCAGTTGTGCTTAGGTGACCTAGGAAAAATCACTATGTTCCTGAGCCTCACTATTCCCTCTCCTGAGATCATTGTGAGAAATATGCTGATGAAGGTGCCCTGAGCTTGAACCCTAGAGATGCTGCCCAGCCTGTGGCATGCTCAGTAGAGCCCGAGCACAGGTCCATAGGGCTGGACCATCATCCATTATGGCCCTGCTGGCAGGTACCAGGCTTGGGCTGATGGGGCTGGAACTTAATGTAAATGCCCTTAATATGAAACATGTTCCTCAGACGTGACCTTATGCAGTTGCTCCCTCCAGGGCCTTGGCTGTCTGGTGCTGGTGGGCAGAGCTGAGGCGCCAGGCTGCCATGTGGAGGGATTGCGGGCCTCTCCCTTTTCCATGACTGTGTGTCGAGAGTCTTCCAAGACAGCTCTGCCCTGGGAGCCTTCTCTCCCACTCTCGCCTCCTCCTCAACGCAGCTTGGAATGCATGGAGAGACCTGGCACCGTTCAAAGTGACACAGCTAGGGGACGCTCTTAATCTGATGGAACTCAGGTTTGGGCCCTTTCTGTTGCTAGAGGTGGTCCTTTCTGATGTCACTGAAGTCAGGGGTCTGAGTCCTATTTATCATTTCAATTTTTTTCTTTTATTGATTCCAGAGAGGGGGGAAGCGAGGGAGAAAGAGAGGGAGAGAAACATCGATATGAGACAGAAACATCAATTGGTTGCCTCTTGCACACCCCCAACCAGGGATAGAACTTGCAACCCAGGCATGTGCCCTGACTGGGAATCGAATCCTTGGCCTTTTGGTTTGCGGGACATTGCCCAGCCAACTGAGTCACACTGGCCAGGGCCCATTTATCACTTTAGCCAACACTTCCTGAGGGCTGTTGTAGATCTGGCTCCGATGGGTTCACTCTCATTTCTGAGGGTCTGTCCGTCCCCCATCCTTCATCATCCATCCGTCTATTCATCCATCCATGCTGTCTCAGCTGGGCACGCAGAAGGTTCTGACGAGGACCTGCACTGATTTTTCTGGGGGCCTGAGGTCTCAGCCGCCTGCTGGGGCTAACCCAGATCCCATCTGACCTCTGCCCCAGTTTCAGAGACACAGCTGGGGAGCCGGGAGGCCCTGTCACTAGGCATGGAGACCGAGCTGCCCAATAGCCTGCCCGGCGATGACCAGGATGAGTGCCTGCTTCTCCCAGGGGAGCTTTGCCAGCACCTCTGCATCAATACTGTGGGCTCTTACCACTGTGCCTGCTTTCCTGGCTTTTTACTACAGGACGATGGCCGTACCTGCCACCCAGGTAAGGACCCAGGCGTTGGGGTAGGGGCTGGGGTTAATCTTGCCAGGGGAGTGTGGGATTCCAGCAGTGGGGCTTGTAGGGTACTTCTCCTCCTGCCGTCCCACACATTGGAACCTGTAGGAGCCAGAGGCCTCTGGTGATGGGCTTTGGGAGGCCCAGCACACAGGCTTCTTCCTGGAATTCTATCTGCACGGTAAGCCCCAATGCCCTGCTCTGGATTCAAATGCAGGGCCAGGACCTGAGCTACAGAGGCTCCTACCAACCCAGTCTGATTCTCCAGTCCTGGGTCCGTGGTGGTTAAGCCCCAATAGGCAGCCCAGGAAGGTGCCAGCTTCCTGGGATACGTTTGTTGTCAGTCTAGAAACTCACTCCTCTTCTTCCCTGCCTCCTCTGCTGTGAATGGCTGTGAGATTGACCTTACCTAAGTATATTACGTAGCTCCCAGAGCCTCAGTTTCTTCTCCTGGGAAATGGGTGGTGGTGGATGAAATGAAGCAGTTCCTGTCAGGTGCTGGCATGGTGCCTGCCATGGCCTGAGGCCTGGCTGCAGATGTGAGAGAGACCTCCCCCTCCTGTTTGTTTGCTCTGCCTGGGACAGACAATCGCCCCCCACAGCCAGAGGCTGCAGAGGAGTCTGCACTGAGGCCAG
>PVKM010049102.1:0-11027 GCA_004027735.1 Carollia perspicillata
CTGGCATAGCTCAGTGGATTGAGCGCGGGCCTGCGAACCAAATGATCGCGGTTCGATTCCCAGTCAGGGCACATGCCTGGGTTGCAGGCCAGTTCCCAGCGGGGGACACACAAGAGGCAACCATACATTGATATTTCTCTCCCTCTCTCCTTCCCTTCCCCTCTAAAAATACATAAATAAAATCTTTAAAAAAAAAAAGGAGGAAATGCTTAAAATCAAATATATCATGGGGTAATCCCTCTGCCCAGTATAGTTTTCCTTAACAGAAAAGGTTCGTTCTAGCTTTGCATAGTCTTCAGCTATAATGTAAGATGTGTCTCCATGTTCCTAAATGCTTGAAAGCAGACCAGCAATCTCTGAAACAATTTGTCTGCCCAGTCCTTGCGGAAATGCTTTGGTCTCAAATCTCACTTCAGTGCTGTGTCCGTCAGTAGTCTGCCAGCTGACTTGTACTATGGAAGATGTTTACCCCTCTGTGCACACTTAACTCATCCCTGCCATTCACACTTGAGCTGTGTTAGAGAACTCTGATTAATCCAGAAAGTGCTTGACTTCTTCGAGATTGTAAACCTCATTTTGTTTTATGATTTCAGGTCTCGTCAGCCTGTCTCAGCCCCTCTCTTTTCATGTCCTGACAAAAACAAGGTTAATTTCATCCCCACCGGATCAGCTTTCTGTCCTGTAAAACTCCTGGGCCCTCTCTTACCTGCCTCCGACCTGATGCTCAAGAACTCCCCCAACTCGGGCCAGAGCTCGGCCCTGGCGACCCTGGCCGTGGAGCAGCTCTCCTCCCGGGTCTCCTTCACGTCTCTCTCTGATGACACCAGCACAGCGGGCTCCCTGGAGGCCTCTGTCCAGCAGCCATCCCAGCAGCCCCCGCCGCTCCTGCAGGAACTGCCGGGCGAGGAGCACGTCTCTGCACAGAGCTACATGGTCCTCTAAAGCGCAGGGGAGCTGGCCTCGACCCGACTTCCCATGGAGTAGGAGCTAGATCTCAGACATCTATCTGCATGGAGTGACAAACCTTTCAGAACATCACCACAGACAGAATACTTCTCAGCAACATAAAGTATCTCTTAACACTGATCTTGGCAGGGACGGAACTCCTATTCAGCAGTTTTTGCGGGAAGCAGTAATGCTTGCAAAACGTGTGTGTCATTGAGCATTGAAGTGGAGACTATGCATTTCATAGTATGTTTGACAGATTAGTACTGTGTCCTGTGTTTCGTTCCAAATTCTTCAGTATAAATAAGCTCTATATCAAAAAGTTGCCTGTCTCAGTAGAAAACGTCTTGCTGTGTTTTGTCCTATGGAAAATACTGTACTTCAGGATTATGTTTACAAGCGATCCAGGTGTTTGTTTCTAACTTCTGTAATACACACAATGCAAAAAACAAAGCAAACGACATGGCCACAACAGTTGCACAGTGCCCACCCTATGGCCTCGCTTCAGGTACTTCAGTTGAAGTCTAAACTCAGGTAACTTGGAATGTATATCATATTGGGATATTAACTATTTCACAGCTAAAAAGCTAAAGAGGGAACATCACTCTTTGCCTTTCCTTCCTTTATGCATTTCCCTTCCCTCATTACATTCCACATTCTTAGACTAAGAAGTGCATTCAACCCTAGGAGAACGGTAATCCTGGACATGGGTGAACATGAGAACAACCAGCAAATCGTGTGGTGTCTGGCATCACTTTTGTCATGTGGTTACAAGTAAAACAACTGTTGCATTCACTGTCTCAACATGTGTAAACGTGGCTTTTTTTTCTTTTTTACAAGTTCAGCTGTTGCTCAGTTAATGACTGTTCAGTGTCACATATGAAGTGTCCAGGACTAGGCTGCACACAGACATTCCACATTGTGTGTGATGGAATTTAAAGACAAGAGTGTCTGGGTTTCAATTCAGAGCAAGTGAAGTTTCACAGGGGATGGTTGAGATTTTTTTTATTTATATTGGCCACCAAGGTCATGAAACGCTACTGTTGTGTCCAAAGGCATGTTCGTGTTAATTTCCCTTTTGGAAATTCTTTAGTTTGCCGCTTTAAAAATGGCACACTTTTGGTTATTGTTTTCCTCAATCAAGCAGGTTAGGTGCATGAGTTACATTCATGTAGAGAGGGAACGCGTAGGTCTCAGAATTAATGCAGCATAAGCAGGTTATTTGGTGACTTCCAAACGCAGTAGTTTGAAGCTGCCTCACTTAAGCCTCTTATAATGCCATGCATAGCTCTGTTGACGTTTTGGTCGTGCAAAGTACAGCAAAACCCACGTAAGTTAGCCTTGACTTTTCAGCCCTGACCTGACTCCTCACCCAAGTGTGAGGAGAGCCCTAGGGCCTCCTGACGGGTCAGCGGATGGCCCGACTCCCAGACGCCGTTTGCTGCCGCACGAAGAGCATGCAAAAGCCGACGGGCGTTGAGGCGTTGCTGTATTTTTACCCCATTGCTTTCGGTTCAGTCAAACGTAGAGTCGTTTCCACCTGCACCTACAGTGTACGGCACAGTTTTCTTAAAATTAGGGGAACAGGGTGCCTGCAGCTACAGGAACGTTTCAGTTCCCTTCGGTCATTCCTGGGTTTTTATTTTCTAAAGAGGTTGAAGAAGGAAGAGGTGATGGAGGTGAAAGCAACACCATTGATTTTTTTTTAAGAAACGGCATATGTATGTACATGTTCGTGTGTGTATGTTTTCTGTGTGTTATTTTTGTCACGATCCCAATTATCTTTTTTTCCACCAAAGTTCGCAGTGATATTTTCTCCCGAAGGCGCACCCCGGCCCCTTTGAGTTAGTCAGTGTTACGTTGTAGGAGACTGCCATGGGGAAGGACTCAGTTTACTTTTGCCATTTCCACAGGGGAACCTTTCAAAACAATCTCTTCAGCAGCAGACACCTTTAACCCTAATAATCTCAGGCCTTGATGAAAATACTATATTTTGTAGATTATGGGTAAAGGGAGAAAATTATTAGCTCTGTAAGATAAATATGAGCTCCATTAACTTCTGCTCTCTGGTTTAGCATTACATAATGTGTTGATCTTATGCTCTGCTTTTGTCCAAATAAGATGCAATAGTATCAATGTCAATTTCTGAAAGATGGACTGATGATGCTTTTTTGGTGATGAAATCTGATGTACGATATTTATAGTGATATGTGCTTTTATTTTCTCATGAGAAACTGAATATTGTGTTGTACATTTGTTCTTAGCATATATTAAAGTTTTGAACCAAATGTGTTAAAGCTTATGCTTTGCCATGTAAATTTCCCAGAAGTTGTTGAGCTCAAATGTATCCTACATCCAGCTGTAGAAATTTGTCAGAAATTTTGTATATAGTTGTACTGTTTAATTTAGCCACTGCGCTGAACAGTATTGGAGTTACCATCAATATGGCTTTACACAAGGAAGTGTGTGGCTTTTGTTTTGTATTTTTTCAGTATAGAAGTTCTTGTGTCTTATTTAAATAAAGTTATTAGTAAAAATGGAACAGTCCACAGATGTATTTGGAAAGACCGGGTGGTGAGCACCTTACCTGACAGGAGTTCAGTTCAGGGTAATGGCAGTATGTGGTGCTCGCGAGGGCCAGCCCTGCATCCAGGGCTGTGGGGAGTCTCGCTGGATCACATTTCCACACACTCTTTCCATCACACGGTGAGAAGCTAGATGTCTAAAGTTCCAAGTGTTTGTAATGCTCCCAGCTATGAGCACCTTAAATAGAGAAACTACTGTTTTCCACATCATTATTTTATACCGAAGAACTGTTTGTGGAAACGGGTTTTTTCAAGTTTGCTGAAATCAGCTCCAAGAAAGTTGCATATTTCTTGCAATGAAAGCTATAGCAAAAAAAAACTATTTTTTACTCTTTTATTTGTGTTTAGATTCAGCATAAGAAGGAGAAAAGCTTTAGAGAACAACGGGGTGCTGATGTGACGCCCAGCTGTCCAAACGGGGTCATGATAAACCATGTGGTGTCCCAAGAGGGAAGACAAACCACTTTGAGAAATAATTTACCACAGAGTATTCATTTCCGAAGCACAGCTCATCCAAGAGAAAAGATTTCACCTTTAAAACTGAAATTAAAAATGACTAGTATCTGTGGTTGGGGCTGAAAAAAAGTAAAACAAAATTTTAATGTTGAAGTTTGTCAACTGTCTCCTTGAGAACGATACATAATTTAGGCAGGAAATGACATGCCTTACACAGCTTAAAAATTCCATCGCAAGTGAATTTGAAGGAAAAGTAGAATTCTCAGCCCTATCTCTGCTTGGCTTAATCACAAAATAAGCTTAATGCAAACACCCCTAAGAAGTCAGTGTATTAGCATCTGCCAAATCAAGTCTTAAGAAACAAGGAGGGGGAAATTAGACCTAAGAACTTACGTGTGTTTAAACTTACGCTAACTAGAAGTAGCCCCTTAAAGTTTGTTTATGAATATTGCAAAAGAAGTGCTATCCCCGGGCCCCACCCCACAGCGTGAGGCCACATCTAGGTCTGAAGTTCCGTTTGTCCCACGTGTCCCCTACTGCTCTCTCTGAGCCTCTTCCACCTGGTCCCCCATCTGTGGTGCACAGGTCTTTTCTCATCTGGGCACTCCCTCCCTGGCGAACTCGGCTCTTTGGAGCTGCAGGATCTTTGTGAAGATGGGTCCCCTCGTCCACATCTTGAGTCAAAATCAGAATGCTATCATCTAGCCCCACCGTTGCCATTGCCTAAAGAGCATCTAGACTCGCCTCATCTCAACTTCAGCGATTGGATAGAGTGAAGACACTGTCTCGCCCCCTGTTGTTCCAAATCAGCTCTCCCTTTTTACCCTCCTAGTCCTGGTTCCCGTAAGACAGACCGGGATCCCAAGTCCTGACATTTTCTCCACCTGAATCTCTCAGATGATCCTTTCTTCCTATTACCTCGCCACCCAATTTCAAGCTGCAGAGGCACAGTGGCGTCAGGTCAGCCAGTCGTGCCAGGTGGCAGAAGGGGCCAAATCCGCCCCATGCTACTTTTGTAAATAAAAATTTTGCTGGAACAAAGCCACGCTCCTTTGCTTAGGTAGTTAAGAAGTCAAGTTTGGGAGTAGTCAGAAGTTCAGTGTGGATAGCAGACTGTACAAGGGGTCTGCACCCCTAACTCCCACATTGTTCAAGGACCACCCGAGTTGCCTGTGGCTGCTTTGCAGCACAATGGCAGAGTTACGTAGTTGCAACACAGATGGTCTGGCCCCTGATGCCTAAAATATTTACTGTCTGGTTCTTTCCAGAAAAAAGTTTGCTGACTTCTGCTGTAGACCCAGGAGCAAACTAGAAGTAGGTAACTTGTATCATACATGTGTTTGTCTGTGAAACACGTTCACAAATTCCTTGATAGGCTGCCCTTCAAGAGGTGGAGATTAATTGTTCTCCCCTTAAGTGTGGGCTGGACTTGCTTATGAGTAGAATACCACAAACGTGATAGGCTGACACTGCTGAGATTGTTATAAAAAGGCAGGCTTCTGTCTTGGGTCGTGTGCTTTCTCGGATCACTTGCTATGGGGGGAGCTATGTAATGAGCATACTCAGGAAGTCTATGGAGAGATCCATATGGAAAGCAGTGGGGTCCTCTGGCCACCAGCTAGCAAGGGACTGAGGCCCCTGCCAGGAACCATGTGAGTGAGCTTGGAAGCAGCCTGTGCAGCCCAGTTGAGCCTTGAGAAAACTGCAGCCTCCTAAGAGCCCTCGAGCCAGACCCAGCTAAACCACTCCTGGGGCCCTGCCCCTCGGAAGCTGTGAGATAATCAGTTTGTTGTGTTAAGGAGCAAAGTTTGGTGCTTCGTTACCTAGCGTTAGAGGACTCACACAATCCCGCAGGGACGCTCCGTGCCCCTCCCCCAACATCACCACCTGGAGTCTGACTACAGCATTCTGGCCCATTAAATAAGGTTTGTCTTTTTTAGAATGGACACTTCTTGAAAGAAACCCTTTTGGACTCAGTCCTCGACAGCTTTCTCACGCACAATTTTGTTATTTGAGCAATTCATGTGATATTTGGTCTACTGTATGTGCCTAAAAGTTGCCTGACATTAAGCCGCCTTGCATAGGACACAGGAACAGAGCTGAGGGGCGGGTGGGAATTAGGTCCTTGCAGAAAAGGATTCCCTGTGGAAAATGATGCAAGGAGGAGTGGGACAGGTGATCTGTTTTTAAAGCTGGGAAGGAGGAGAAAGCAGAATCTCAAAAAATATGCATATACATTTCCACCTCGAATGTCTGTTTTATTACTTTAGTAAACAGGAAGCTGGTGACCCACTGGTCCTAATGTGGCCTATCCCATTCCATTGGCATTTGCATCTCTCAAAGAGGAAATAAAAAATAAAATTTTCAAAGGTTCCAGGTCAGTTTGGTGATGGCCCCTCTCATTCAAACCAGCCGTTTTCGTAACGCTGAGAATTTGAACAATTAGGCCATTTTTCCTCCAGAAGATTTTCTGATAACGAGGAATGGGTTCCCTTTCACAGGACAGATTCTACTCAAGTCTTGGCATCAATTTTAAGCGTGACTTCGGTGGCGTTCCCTTACCCAGAACCGGGCTCGGCCGTGCAGGCTGTGGATGTTATTTCAGACCGCAGTCTGGATGGAGGTGGCTGCCGGGCTCCACGTGGACCTGCCAGTGGGGAGGAGGATTCGCGCTGCAACGGCAGCCTCTTCTCAGGTTTTCCATTCCACTCTGTAAAGGAAAAGGGTTACACTCGAGGGACAGGAGTTAACAAAGGACACTGCTCAGGTGCTGCAGTAAGCAGCCTGCCATTTTTCCTATGCACCAAAATCAAGGCAAACAGAGTAATCTTAACTCCCTCTCCATTCATCTATCGGCCCGTTTGCAGACAAACAGCAGTTGTGGTCTCTCCTGCCTCCCTTCTCACTGACCACCCTGGGTGCTTTCTATGAAGAACCTATTCCTTTTTGAATCCCCAACCCCTCCCCCCCCCACGATTGCTCCGCTGAATCCATGACCATTGCAGCAGGGCCTGCAGGAAGGTAAGAAGTAGCAGGAAGAGGCTCAAAGCGGTTACACCTGGGGAATAAGGGCTGTGGGTGCGAGGAGGAGAATGCCGAGACAGGCTTTCAGCATATTTATATGCCCTTATGAAATATTTGATTTCTTCCTACAATGAGCACGTATTGTCTCTGTGATGTGTTGAAAAAGAAGACAAGGAAGCAACATGGCCTGGTGGCAGCCCCTCCCCCGGCCTGCACCCCCTTCTCGCCACCCATCCCTCCGTCATCCAGTTTGCAGCGGAAAGTGGATGTGAAGGAGCTGCCTGCTTGACATGTTTCTGATACAAAAACAAGATGAAATTCATCGTAATGATCAATAGGAAAGTAAACGTTCAACCTCACTTGTCCCCCAAACAATGCAAATTGAAACAATGTTGCCTTTAAAATGGCAAAGGTTAAAAAGAAGGATACTATTCAGTGCTGAGAGGGCGGCCAGGATGTGGTCACTCCCAGCTCTGTTCTTAGAAGAATAAACCAAATCGGTGCAGCGGGAGCGAGACTGCGCCAGCACTTCCGCCAAGTGGCAAAAAGCGGGTCACAAGCCAGTGGGACTCCTTGGTTTTGTGAAAATACATATATGTGTGAGGAAAGAAAAGGACATCCTCCCTCTGTTGCCCGCGGTCTGTCCCCTGCACCTCTCCTTGCCTTCTGTAGGTGGGCTCATCAAGGGCCGCCGCCCTGGCTACCCATGTCTGCCCTGCTCCCCAGCTCTGCTCGCCCCGCACACACCCACACCCAGCCCACACCCACACCCAGCCCGCATGGCCAGAAAACCAGAACACTTCAGACTGCCTCCTGGGCCCAATTCTCCTCCCTCTTTTCCCGGTGCTTTGTCTTTAACAGTGAACTTGGTTTACAGCTCAGGAAAAACAGCCTGCTCGGCCCTGGGCTTCTCCCACCCCAGGCCCCCGACTGAAGTCCATGACACAGAAAAGAGGGCCCCCACGGGTACCCTGAGGGCAGGTAACAGATGGGTGGCAGACTGCAGGTAGCCAGAGCTTAGGCTCCTGTGTCATCAGGACTTGTTCCCTCCCTGCTAGTTTCTTCCTCTCCAGTTGGAACCAAAGTCACAGCTCACCCAGGATGGCAGCTCCTGTTGGCAGGATAAAAATACCCCTCAGTTTGACTGCTGAGGCGACGTGCACGGCCAGCTCAGCCACGAAGGGCCAGGAGAGAGGAAACAGCGTAGAACGGCTGTGACCTGCCTGCAGGGAAAGGTGGCCAGAGGAAGCTCTCGCTTGCTTACACGTGGACGGTTCGGCCTTCTGGTGCTCAGAGGAAGCTCCAGGGGCCCCCGTGCCTCTGCATCAGTGTGAAACCCACGATTAGCATGAACTTTCATTGTTCATCACCCGCTTTGAGAATTTATGGAAACTCTAGATCGTTTCCTTAGAGGGAAAAAATTCAGAGGTGCATTTTCACACACAGAAAATTGCCTACGCTCTCAGAATATGCACAGAACTCTTGAAGATAAGAGGTCCATAAATCCCTGGACCGAAATAGCGTTTCTAACCCAGCTGCTGGAAATAGCAATGAACTTCTAGAAGAGAGTGGAGAGAAGGGTGTTGATGTGTCCGGTGCTATGTCAGCCCTGAGAATGCTTTCTGCTTGTGCTGGGGCCAGGCGGGTAGTGAGGATGCTCCGAATGTGGAGCAAACCCGTGGGGCACTACCAGGGGCCAGAAATATCAGCAAGGAGACACCTCAGACCAAAATCAATAGAGGAGCTCCCCAGGAAGTGGCTGGAGAAGGAAGCCCAGAGCTGACGTTTAACCCAGCCTCCACTGATGAGGCATTTATTTCTGAAAATCAGCGTCTTCTTCCCTAGCTTGCAGAGGAGGCCTGGGTGCAGGCCTCCACCCGGTGTCAGAGGTTTCCCGAGCACTTCCAGCCAGCTGTCTGCTGGACGCAGTCATGAAGAGGACGCCCATTCTTATGCCAAAGCGAGAGTTTATCTGACATGAAATGGGACTCTGGGGCCATATCTCAGCAAGTGGAGGGAGTGGCAGGCAATAGGAGCTGGGAGCTGGGGTGGGGGAGGATTGGAGTGCAGGGAGAAATCTGATAGAGAGCCTACAAGGCCCCAGAACTCATCGAGGTTCACATGTTCTCCAGGAGAACACTGTTTCGATGACTGGCCATAAGCTTGGAAACTCCAGAGTGAGCATTTGGACATGTTGAGACCAGTTGGGCTATCAGGACAGTTCCCTACCAATTAATCATCAGAAGGCAGGGCCTAAGTGTGTATTTTGTATTAAGACTATAGATCCCCCCTGGCTGGTGTGGCTCAGTGGGTTGAGTGCTGGCCTGAGAACCAAAGGGTCCCTGGTTCTATTCCCAATCAGGGCTCTTGCCTGGTTTGCGGGCCAGGTCCCCAGTAGGGGGCGTGCAAGAGGCAACCACACATTAATGTTTCTCTCCCTCTCTTTCTCCCTCCCTTCCCCTCTCTAAAAACAAATTAATAAAATCTTTTTTTTCAAGGCCCCTGAAGATCCTGTTTTCAGAGGACAGTACAACGAGGTGCAAGGGGTGAAATTTAGATGAGCAGCAGTACAGCGATCATACTCAGGCTAGCCTAGCAATTCGGCTGTCCCCACGGTCGGGCCACAGCCGGCCACCTCACCTCGTCCACCCCGTGTCTTCTCTATCCCTCTCGGCTTCTGCATGCTCAGACCGGGTCATTCTCCAGGCCCCCATGGCTTTACAGTGACTGGGCATTGCTTGCCTTCATTCTGATGAAGCAAAACACATTGTTTCATATCATCGCCTGTTCGGAACGAAAGGAGAGAGAAGTGATGAACTCTTGACTCTTCGTCGGGTGGAAAGTTAACTCTGCCGGGATTACCTCCCCGGCTCCCTGGGCTGGTCAGCTGAGACCAGGAGGTCCTGTGGCCCAGAGTGTGGCTTACTAGCCTAAGACTGTGTCTCTCCTAGCAGAATGGGAGCCAGGGCTGCTTAGAAGGGGACAGTGGTGTGAGAGGCAGTTTGAAAGTCAACCCGCGTCAGCACCTTTACATGGGACTTTTCCGATCTCCTGTAGGAAGGGCAAGCTGCCAATATTACAAGACTGTTTTCTACTAAAAATAAAACTCCCTTCTTTAACGTATATATTTTATTCTTTCCTTCGAACAGATTCGACTTTGCTTCATTCATTCATTCATTCAGTTAAAGTTTACATTCAGTTGGTTTCGGGTGTACAGCACAGTGGTTAGACAGTCACTTGCATTACAAATTATTTCCCCCAATATTTTCAGTACTGACCTTGCACCAAACCTAGTCATTATAATATTATTGACGGTATTTGCTATGCTGTACTTTACCTCCCCGTGACTGTTTTGTAACCACCAACCTGTATTTCTCAATCCCTTCACTTTTTCACCCAGCCCCCAGTGCCCCTGTCCTCTGGCAGCCACCAGTCTGTTCTCTACATGTATGTCTCTCTGTATCTATGAGTCTGTTTCTGCTAAATTTTAATACAAGGTTTTCAAAGTCGACTGTAAAGATCTAGAAGCTTGGTAAAGCAGACAGCAGTACTCAGGAAATACTCTGTCTACCCTGTCCCACCTCCCAGTCCCATGCAGTTAGGCAGGTGACCATTTCTGGCCAATGGGCTGTGTGCCATTCCTTGAATGAAGCACAGCTCAGCCAATGGGCATCACTCCAGTGCTACTCTTTCTTGCTGCAGGGACTGAGAAGCCCCTGTGTCCTGAGATCCACCATAAGCTGATGATGCTTCCTTAGCGTGAGTCCCTGAGGGTGTGTGGGGCTGAGCCTCCCTGACCCACTTTGGAAAGAGAGCATTAGTGAGAAAGGAAGAAAACTTCCTTGTTCTAAGTCACTGAGATGTCGTGGCGATTGCCGCTTCAGCGGCGTAATCTGGCCTGTCCTGCTTCCCCACAGGTGGGTGGGTGCTGGAAGACATCCGTGTGAACACCACTGGGAACAGTCTTCTTGTGAGCCTCCTGCCCGCCAGACCCCTGAATCCGCAGCCCAGCCTCTC
>PVKM010049103.1:0-11021 GCA_004027735.1 Carollia perspicillata
TGCAAATACTTAAACTGGACAGTAGCACTGTGTGTTGTTTCACAAAAGCCTCAGTTCAATAATGAGCAACCCCTTTCTCCCCACTGAAGTCACGTGGGTTTCGAGTCTAGGAAAGGGCCACTTAAACCTGAAGCCCAAGGCTTAGGGACTCACGTAAAGAGGTACTTCGCTGCAGCTCAGCTCCATGGCTTCTGCATCTGCAAACAAGAAGAAGAGCGTTTATTGCAGGAGTCCCCATGTGACCCGCCATCAGAACCGTGTCCTGCCCTTCAGTCACCAACACTGTCCAGGGAGGAGGAGTAACTCATCAGACAGGAACACTGCAGAGACCAAACTACAACAGAATACAGAAATGAGATGCTACCTGTATAAAATACCCCCCCTTTCTTATTTCATGTTAATTTCCGCACTCAAGGAAAACCGGTCACCCCAGACATCCCACTGACTACTCCCAGAATAAAAACTGTATTTCAGAGAGGCGAGAAAAGTCAGCATAAGCATGTTCAAAGTTTCGCCTTAGTTGTTCGCTTGGGGCACAGGCTTCTCCCAGATCAGAACCCACTTTGGCTGAACCGGGCAGGAGCCAAGCATGACGAGATCATTCTGTTGTGGATCTTAGGCAGGGCCAGACACTTCAGTCCGGGGAAACGCAGGCCACCATCACGCCCACCGACTTCCTCACAGCTGCGTGCATCTTGTGTGCCTCTGGGTGTGCCTGACCCTTCCACACCCACACCCCGAAACCAGCTTCCAGCTTTGGAGCAAAGCAGCCAGCAGCACTCAAAAGGGATCCATTGAAAGTTGTCAGATAGGTACACACTTCCAGTTATAAAAAAAGTTACAGGGATGCAATGTACAACATAGTGAGTACAGTTAATAATATCGCAAAGAAACATATCGCATAGTGACAAAGAAAATTCTGTCACTAGGTATGGTGGCGGAAGTTAACTAGTCTTATTGTGGTGATCACATTGCAACATATACACATATCGAATCATTACGTTGAACGCCTGAAGCTAATAAGATGCTGCATGGCAATTATACCTCAATAAAATAACTGGGAAGGAAGCTTCACTGCACACCACAATGAGGCCCAGCCCTCAAGGGGCTCCCAGTTGAACAAAAGGACCTAAAGACTGGGAGCAAGTGAAGAGTGGGCTGCAGGAGAATACTGAATGGGGCAGACGGGGCGATGCACCACCACCCCCTTCCCCGCCCCACAGAGAACAGACGGGGGACCGGCTGAGCCTGGCTCTGGTTCCTGGGCCACAGCCCAGTGACGGTAGTCTGGGGCCGTCCCTTCAGAAGGCAGGCACACAGCAGTCCGAACTGTGACGGTCAGTATGGTGACCCCCAGAGGATGAACTTGGCCCAGAGGAAAATATAAAAAGTCCTGTACTTATTTTTTATAACATATTTTAACTTGTTTTATTAATAATTTACATAAATGCTGGCACTGGCACCCTACTAGGTCACAAGTTACATTTCATCAATCATCCCAAGAGAAGACGGACAGTCCCACAAGCCTAAGGCGCGAACATCAGAGCCCCTGCGTGGCCCTCATTTCCAACACTTAAATAGGCTTATGGGTTATAAGCATCAATTTTTACTGAATCTAACCTCGCATATTCGATGAATGACTTAACAAGTCTAGGAAAGAAACTTCAAATTAAAGATAACACTAACAAGAATATGACAAAACTGAGACTCCCATTTCTAATATCAATTGCTTATCACTATGAAATAAAAATAAAGACTAATCCAGGAGCAATGACAAGTAGATTCCCTGAAAATTAAAAATTATCAAGAAGGCACTTAACAGATGAATGTGTATCCACTAGCAGACACTGGGACTCCTTACCCTGAATGCACACTGCGTCTCGAGATATTAACAATATTTTCACTTACATTTATAGCCATGCCGTAAACAATTCCACATCTTTACATTTCACTGAACTTGATAAAATTAAAACATCATTCAACATTTCCACTTCATAGCATAGTAAATGCAGTGATTTTTTAAAAGACTGAAATAGTATACTGAAAATAATAAAGCAACAAACTAAAGTGCATTCCTTTGTGAACAAAACTTTGAAGACTCGAAATGTTTAAGAAGTACATTAAAACAAATTAGGCAGTGAGGGGGGCTTTCCATACATTTATTTATATGATAGCACAGATGTTTTCGCAACTAAGCATGTGGTATTTGTTAGACTTTGTCTGATAATAAAGTATATAAAAAAGAAACCACCTTTGACGAGAATATGAGGATGTACTCTGAAGAGTGAAACCCCTGTCAACATTCCCTAGTGGAGTTGTGGGGAAAATAATTTGGAGCAATTTACACATATACTTGATAAAACAAACTTCAAACTGAAAGATACATTCTCATTTGGACTTTCCCAAAATTAACTCCTCTTTCACAGTAAAGCGCACTAAGTTCTGTGCTCACCTGCAGAGCTGCATGGCTAAGCCACTCTGGGCCTCCTTTTAAAACAACTTCAGTAATTAAACCAACTGTATTTGCGAGGCACGTTACAACTGCCTGGATGCTCCACACTGTAGCTTCTCCCTGCAGAAACGGCATGTTCTGCTCTGCCTTTTGTTTCCTAATGCTTGAGTTCTCTACCTGTAATTTCAAATGTTCAGATTCAAGTACTTTTTTCCCTCTACTCATACTGCATTTTTCAAAAATGTTTCCTAGGGAGGTAAAAGTCAAAATATTTCCAGTCTTGCAGGCAGACATCAGGGGATGGTTTGGGGTCTTGGTACACAGCCACCATTTTTAAGTTTGCTCCAAAAAGAGAGAAGAATCTTACGAAAAGAACATCAAGATACAATGTTTTGGACATTATGAGGTCTAAATATACCAATATCTTTGATTGCCAGTTAACTCAAAAGAAAAACCAACAATTTTCAACAGGTAAAGAAATTTTAAGTTAAAGAGGAAAAAAACTAACATTCAAATTATACAGAAAAAATCAGTTCTTGACTTTATGAAATTCTGGGTTTCTTAAGTTTTTGCATCTAAATGATGTATTTAAAGACTGATTCAATATAAATAAAACCCATGACTTAAATGCTGTCTTAGAACACACAATAATCATTAGGTTATATGACTTTTACAAAACCTATCAACAGCTAATGATCAAAGAATATTTATCAAGACTAATAGTAACTAGGAGTTCTGGCCAAGATGGAGGCGTAGGTAGAAACCCTTCACTTCCTCGCACAACCAAAAGGAGGATGACAACCAATCTAAAATCAATAAACAACCAAAAGTGCCAGAAAATCAAACTGCAGGGAACTCCAACAACCAAGGAATTAAAGAAAAAAATCAATCAGAACAACCAGACTGGTGCACCAAGGCAAAGCAATATGGCCCAAATGAAAGAACACAGAAAAATCTCAGAACTAAGCGATGAGGAGATTGCCAACCTATCTGATGGAGAATTTAAAGCCCTGGTAATCAAAATGCTCACAGAGCTGATTGAGCTTGGTCAAAAAATGAAAGAACAAATGAAAGATACCCCAAAATGAAATAAAGCAAAATATTCAGGGAACCAACAGTGACAAGAAGGAAATCAGGATTCAAGCAACAATTTGGAAGAAAAGGAAGAAATAAACATCTAACCAGATCAGAACGAAGAAACAAGAATCCAAAAACATGAAGAGAGGCTGAGGATTCTCTGGGACAACCTGAAACGTTCTAATATCCGAATTATAGGGGTGCCAGAAGGAGAAGAACGGCAGCAAGAAATTGAAAACCAGATGCACTGATTTGATTTTATAGAGCTGAATTCCCCCTACAGTTTGAAAATTCAAAGGACAGACTTTGGGTTGTCCCAATTACTATTGGGACAACTCTATTACCACCTCAGTTTGAAACCTCTGCACTTCGAGGAAATGTTGACTTATAGCTCCATACACAAACCTGGGAGTGTAGAACTATAACTGTATTTCACAACTGTTACATTAACTGGAAAAGGAGGAAAAAACAACAAAACAACCGGGAGGCAAGGCCAAGTCTAAGTAAAAACCTTCAATGCTAACACAATGGAAATGGGTAAGGAGAGAGCATTTTAGAAATAAACCTACTGCTGAATACTCAACAGTGTCTGCAGACCTGCTTCAGAATAGAGTTATGTACCTGAGTGACGCAGGTCTAAGCAGCATTATCTGGTGAACTCAGAGTGTGGGGAGATGTCTGAAGGTTAGAAAGGAAAGGGCAGTCACTACTCAATAGGATCTCATTGATTCCAACTACGGGGGGTGGTCGGAAGGCAGAAGGGGAGCCAGTCAGTCTAACTTAGGTGCAGCCTAAGTTAGAGACGGTTTATAAAGCACAAAGAGGAGCGTGAACTAACTGCTAACAAAATGTTCTGCCAAAGCTGTCACACTCACTTTTTCACAGAATTTATTTGCACATAAACTGATTAAGCCTTAAGCCTTAAGAAGCTTTTTATAAATCAACTGAACATCTCCCTTTATAATCTCATTCATGCTATCCATCCATTTAGCGTATCCTTCATAGTCAACAAATCTCAAGATACAATCTATCAAAGCATCAGTTTCCTCAGGAGCAATAGGTCTCTGAAGGCCTGTGTCCAAAAGGCAATCCCCTGTTGCTGTGTGCACAGCACACCACGCAGCCTGCCATGGGAGGGGTATTAACACACGAAACACTGCCCACCATCAATGAGCTCCAGTCTGGTTCGGGTAACATCTATATCCGTGAAAGGCTAAAGGTTCTAATGATACTATTGACCTGGCAGGACATGATAGTGTAGGGCACACATGAAGTGATAAACGAGCTGTATAATAGGAATTATGAAGGAAAACACGATGCGTACTATTTTTAGGAAACACTGAAGAGTCCGACAGTTTGGAGTAACAGGTTTGGAAACACAAGGGAGTAAAAGGTCATCGACCTCCTATTTTATACATAATGCAGCCCTAAGATACACGCAATAATCTGTGATAAAAGTGCACAATGGACTTATAGGTGCCCAAAGTCCTTTGCCAGACACCTGGCAATAACATTCCTAATTGCAGTTGACCCTCCAGCAATATGAGGGTTGGGGCAGTGACCTTCTGCACAGTCGAAACTCCATGTATAAATTTTGACTCCCCAAAAACTTAACTAAAAGCCTACTGTTGACCTGACCAATAAGAGTCAATTAACACATATTTTGTACATTATACAAGATGTGCATGGAAAAAGTCCAGCCATTGTTAATATAATGAGAACAGTTTGTATGACATTATGTAACCTGGCATACGAGGAGAACGGACTGGAATGCCCATGAGTGAACGATGATGACTTCACTGTACTAGTCAGTGGGGGTGGTAGATGCCCTTGACTGAGCATGTGTACTGTGTCAGTGTCACATTCAAAATGACTGAGCAAGTAGAGCAACGAATCTGCATCAAATTTTGCATTAAGCTCGAACATTCCTCCATGGAAACTATTCAGATGATTCAGAAGGCTGCAGTTATGGGCAGCTGGTGGTTGGCAGCTTCATTACAACAACACACCCACTCACATATCATGTCTCATGCAGAGTTTTTCAGTGAAACATCAAATCACCCAGCTGACTCAACCTCCCTATACCCCAGACTTGGTGCCCTGAGACTTCTGGCTTTTCCCAAAACTAAAATCACCTTTGAAAGGGAAGAGATTTCAGACCATTGATGAGATTCAGGAAAACACAATGGGTCAGCTGATGGCAGTTGGGAGAATTGTGTGAGGTCCCAAGGTGCCTACTTTGAAGGGGACTGAGGCATCATTGTCTTATGTACAATTTTCTTGTATCTTGTATCTTCTTCAACAAAATGTCTCTTTTTTCATATTACATGGCTATATACCTTCTGGAAAGACCTTGTATGTATATTATAAACTATATTCTTATAATGAAGTAACTAGAGAAAATGTTACTAAAGGATGTCATAAGGAAGAGAAAATACATTTGCAGTACTTATTGAAAAAAATTCACATGTAAGTGGACCCACATAGTTCAAACACATTTTTCTTCTTTTTGATTGTTTTTATTTTATTAATTTTAGAGAAAAAGAGGGAGGGAGGAAGGATAGGAGATGCAGAAAGAGAGAGGGAGAAAGCAACATTGATTTGTTGTTCCACTTATTATCCATTCATTGGTTGATTCTTGTATGTGCCCTGACAGGGATCGAACCCACAACCTTGGCATATTGACACAACACTCTAACCAACTGAGCTACCCTGCCAGGGCCCTAACCCATGTTTTTCAAGGGTCAGCTGTACATGTTATCTTTTAGTCAGATTTTTCAATAAAATATCTTCCAGCTTTTTCTACAATGTGCTTATTTTATGCATTTCGTTCAGCGGGAAGCAAATCAAGTTCAATGATCGCCCAACTGATACTGACAGTTCTCTGCATGGGCACAGCTAATGACCATATCAAACTTATCAGACCCCTGCTTCTTCACCAGCATCCCATTTCTCTTATTCCACTCATTTCTATAGAGGAGCTAGAGCAAGGAAAATGATAAGTTACACAAAGAGAGCAGAGTCATGGTGGCAAAACTGAACTGGCAGGTTGGAAAGGCCACAAGTTCATTCATTGCTGATTCCTAGAAGTCTGAATTCAGTATAAGAAAGATTGCTTTTTTTACAGTGTAGATGTTCAGCCTACAAAAGTTAAAGTAGCAGTCTGGCACTATTTCCCAGAGTCAAGAAATGTATTGCTGAGAAAGGGGCATTTGAGTTAAGTTCTCAGTAAAGTCTGGCAAAGAAGCTTGCTCTGGTTTTGTAGCTACAGGTTTTCCCACTCTCTACTTTGATAAGAGGAACATTCCCTGGAGTCTTATATTGCTATAAATTCGTGCAACGGTGATTAAGGCCTAAGTTCATAACACATGGTCCATCAGTAGGCTTTATACAGTCCGTGAACTCCATGAAATTAGATGCAAGGTTTTGTGTGCATGTGCATTTTTCTGACAAGAGTTTATAGCTTTCATTAGATTCTCAGTGGACCATTGAACATGAAAAAGGCCAAGAATTTTTTTTTAATCATGTTAGACATCAAAGTTAAAACTTGCTCTGTGAAAGCCCGTGAGAGGGGGATGACAAGACACGCTACAGACTGGGAGAAAATATCAAACAAATGACTAGTATTTGGAATACATAAATAACTCTCAAACAATCCAATTAGAAAACAGACAAAAGACATGTACAGACATTTCACTAAAGAGGATGTGCAGATGGCAAACAAACACGTGGAAAGATGTTCAACATCCTTAACCATTAGGGAAACACAGATTAAATCCATAATGAGATATCAGTACTTACCATTCAAATGGCTACAATAAAAAACAGTGGCAACCGGAAATGCGGGAAAGGACGTGGAGAAACAATCACTCATGTGTTGCTGGTGGGGATACAAAATGTTACAGCCAGTCTGGAAAAGAGCTTGGCTGTTTCCTTTCTTTTAGAAAAAATATTGATTTTAGAGAGAGAGGAGAGAAAAACATCAATTTGTTGTTATGCTTATTCACGGATTCACTGGCTTATTCTTGTATGTGCCCCGATGGGGATCCTGCAACCTTGGTGCAGCGGGACAACGTTCTAGCCAAGTGAGCCACCTGGCCAGGGCCAGCAGTTTCTTAACTAAATACACAGCGACACCACTGCTGGGTATTTTCTCCACAGAGAAACAAAAAGTTATGTTTACACAAAAACATGTGCATGATCGTCCATAGCAGCCCACGTGTAACAGCGAGAAACTAGAATCAGCCCAGGTGTCCTTTCACAGGGGGACGGTTAAATACCAGAGCAGGTACGCACCCTGGCACAGGTGCACACTACAGCCACGCGTGCTGTGCACGTGCATCCGCTGAGCATGCTGCTCCGCAATCAGCAGGAGAGGTCTATTGACACATGGATCCATCTCCAGAAAATTAAAGCCGACCCCAAAAGGTCACAGACTATATAATCTCACTTATGTTTTAAATCCTCACCCAAGGATATGTTTATTGATTTTAGGAAGAGCAGGAAAGAGAGAATGAGGGAGGGAGGGAGGGAGGGAGAGAAGGAGGGAGGGAGGGAGGGAGGGAGGGAGGGACACTGATCAGGTGCCTCACATATGCACCCCAACCGGGGATCGAACCTGCAACCTTTTGGTGTATGGGATGACGCCCCAACTGAGCCATCCAGCCAGGGCCAATATTTTTGAAATGAAAAAAAAAAAAAAATGCAGAAACAGAGGCTAGATTAGTAGTTGACAAGGGTTAACAAAGAATATTGGGGGAGAGAAACAAAAGGGCAATAGGAGGGATCCTTGTGCTTTCAGAATTGTGCAGGTGACAAAATGGTACGGAAATTTAAGGTTCACGTGCTAATGCATATGAGCAAAGCTGGGAAACCTGAGCGAGATGGGTGCATTGTATCAATGTCGATACTGACTGAGATATCACACACAGTTTTGTAAAATGTTACCATTGGGGGAAACGGGGCAGACAAGACGCAGTATCTGTATTATTTCTTATAACTAATGTGAATGTACAATTATCTCAAAGCTGTCAATGGAAAATACCACGCTAGAATTTATGTGTCCTAAACAATCTTCTCCTTCTTCCGGTGGCTGCCCTGGGTGGAGGCTCTCTCCCAGTTTCTCCTCTCCCTCTCTCTGCATTTTCTGACAATATTGTCATGGCTTATAACATTTTTAGAATTTCTTTCCCAGCTTGTGGCATGTTTTGATTATTCTGCCTGGTAGCAAGGCTTTATCCCTTGATGTAAATTTGAATTTTTTAAATATCAAGAAATTCAGAACCACCCCAGGGAAGGAATGTGAGTTTTCCCCACCCTAGAAAGAAAAGGTGGGAAATATTATTTATGGGTGGAAACAAAGTAACTGCTAAATCACAAGACAGACTAGTTTTCTTGTGTGGAGTTGTGGGCTTAATTTAAGGTCCAAGAGAAAAATCAGTTTTTCTGATTGAAAAACTTTTCTTAGAGACACTGCGAAGCCAGAGAAGGCTTTGGAGTGAGACCATAACTTTCCTAAGGTTGCCTTTTCCCAAGATGAACCCAGAGACTGCTGAGCAAACAGACTGCAGGGAGAGGAAAGTGGAGGCAGAGAGGTAGTCGGGACAGGCACTCAGAAAATCATCCTGACACCTGGGAGTGTCTCTCACCAGAGGGGGGGGCCCTCGGAAGTTAACGAGTCTGAGCTCGGGACACAGCCGCCACCCCTCGTGGACTCCTCCTGCACTGGCTGAGCGCCACCTCCGTGGCGCACCATGGTACACCATGACATGGAAGGCGTTTCCATGTCCCCACACCCGGCCAGGCTCCATGCACTCTTTGGGGGAGAGGAAAAAACTCTCCCCATTGTGAAAATTAAGACATTCTTTAACTAGAAGAGCCAATCCTAGGCTATAAAACTAACATGGGAAACCTGGAGAAATTCTATAATGATGCTTTAACATTTAGAAAGATGGAAAAATGAGCTTTAACCTTAGAAATATGACTCGTCTCTAAATGTTCCATTCAGTTCAGCACATTTACTTAGAACTTCCTACATGCTTAGTATTGGGATTTTTAAAAATGTATATGTACCTTCTATTTGGAAAGAAAGGGTATACAGGTGTGAAATACCTAAATAACAAGCTAATGGAATAGACAACCAAATACCAAAGATAATATAAGCATTCACTTTCCTACTGACACTCGTCACGTGTCTATTATATCCTAGGAACTGGAGATGCAAAGAGGAACCCGTCCTGGAGGAACTGCCAGCACAGTGAGAGTGAGAACAACGAGACTATAAAATGCGAGTGGGTTCTCTGAGCACAAGGGGCAGAAACACTCCAGTCAAGTCAGCAGCAGAGGCATCGAGCATGGCTCCCTGGAAAAGACACGAGGCCTAAGCTGACTATTAAAGAATACAGTTGTTTTTAATCAGAGACAGTCCTACTGGGAAAGGCATCTGGAAATGGGGGTGGGGCATCATTTTCGGTTCTTACATGAACAGATTGGTGGGGTAGGGGAAGAGCAGAAGGGGCAAGGGAGCTACTCCTGGCATTCAGCTCCTGGCATTCAGAGACCACGGGCGCTAAGTGTCCTGTAACGCCCAGTCCACCCTGCACAAAGGATTGTCCTCCCCACACGCCAATGGAGACTCCTGTTGAAAACCACCGATGCAGACAACAGATGTTCGCCAGGTACACCATGACATGGAAGGGCGTTTCAGGCATAAGAAATAAGCACAACTGCCTGGAAGCAGAAAAGAAAAGGTTGTCCGTGGAGCTACAGACATCTCCAGGGTGGCTGAAAGGGCGTGTGGGGAACACTGGTGGGAGAGAAGGGTGGAAACTTCTTCCAGGCCCCAATGGCATGTGGAACTAAGGAATGTGAACGAGTCAGTGAGTGGCCTTAAGCAGAGAGCGTTAAAAAGCTCACTGTGGCAGCAGGTGGACAGAGCATTGGAAAGGGCGAGAGGGCAAAGTCATGGAAACCAAGTAAGGGGCCTTTGCTGCAGATCCAGTGAAGGATGTTGAGAGCCTGATTGAAAGCAACCTCACAGGGAGGGCAAAGATACATTTAAGGAATTAAAGGACAAATAGGCCTTAACTAGATGCAGGGGAGAAGGACCAGGAGGAATTTAGTGTGATTCCTTGGTTCCTAGTTTGGGAAACCAGGTAGCTAGTGCCATTGATAAAGGTGGGGAAAGTGGAAGGAGAAGTAGATGGACTTGAAAAGAAAAAAATGAGCATTATCCATAATGAGTTTGAGATGCGAGGACGGGCGACTGAGGCAGGGTCAGAAACACAGATCTGGAGCTCAAGGAAGGAGCCTTAGCCTCAGAAATATGTTGATGACATGGTACAGCAAAGTCCCTGGGAGGACATCTGATGATCCAGGGCATAGGTACTCACGAATTCAAAAAGGCTTAGAAGAAAAACTTGGAGAACTTTGAGAGAAAGATGGAGGGGAAAGAGCTCACACATGAGAGAGACAGAGAGAGAGACGCAGAGAG
>PVKM010049104.1:0-11024 GCA_004027735.1 Carollia perspicillata
TGAGGTGGATAAACATATGAATTGAGGTGGGAGACATAAACATTTAGTCTATAACAAAAAGTAATGAGAATGTATCAATGTTAGGTGCATGGAAGTCAGAAGTGAGAATTCTAAAAATAGTAACATGTTATAGCAATGAAGGATTGGAGTCATATTATCAGATAAAACACAGAACATCCAGTTACATTTGAATTGTAGATTAACAATAAATAGTTTGTTTTGGTATAAGTATGACTTAAATGTGGTAAGGAGCATACTTACACTAAAACAGTAATTCGTTGTTTATCTCCAATTCAATGGACTTTGGTGTCTTCTGTTCTGATTTGCTATGTTTGGCATCCCTTGCTTGGAGAGCCGTTACTTTCAGAGAACAGTATGGGGTGATACAACTGGCACACTGAGCAGGAGGCATGAGGAGCCTGCAGAGGAGTCAGAGAACCTTCTTAAGCCCTTTTCAAAGTGGCGCCCAAAATGGACTTGAACCTGGAAAGATCAAATGCAAAACTGGAGTGAACGTAGAAGTCAAGTGTCTTGGGTTCTGTTCACTGAAACCAGGAGGCTGATTCAGGAGCTGCACTCCTGTACCTTTTGTACACCTGGCACATTCTCTTTGGTCATTCCCTTCCATGTCTGGACTGTGCTAGTTTCCACTGTCACAGCCAACTCCGTCCAAAATTCGACCTTGTCCCGAGGACCCAAGGACCTTTATTGTTGGCTTTTTTTGTGCCCAAGCTTTTTTTCAGGGCTCTCATAAGAGTTCGAAAATGGTGGTATTCTTCTTCTTATAATGACCGTATCCTATAATCTAGCCATCCTGAATGTCCACTGAGTGGTTTGCCAAGACGAAACCTGCTGCTGCTTGGATGGATGGAGAACCCCATCAGCCCTTGTCAACAAGCCCAGGATGATAAATTAAGATGAAGCCAGTGGATCAGGCATGAAGGCTTCTTGGGGCTCATCTTGAAGTGCTTCAGTGAGGTCTGTTTTGTTTTGCTCTGTTTGGGATCATTTCTTTTGCCGCTCCAGCTATGTAAAGATAATAATCGCACCAATAGAACTGCTGACCTTTCACCCTCCCTCCCTTTGATAAAGTCTCATTTTCTGGCAAAACTATGACAAATATCTCTTCCTTCACCTTCAGCAAACTAGCAGATAATCTGTCTATTATGCTTAATATCCTCTTACCCTCACAAGCCATTGGTATTTGGTTTGGATTCCTCTGAATGGGGTGAACATTATATCTCTAACCTATGAAAAAGCTTTGGTCCTTTGCAGTGTTGGTGGAGCTAAATTTGTTTTCACAGCTGGTTGTACTTGGAGAAGGGTTAGCCGCCGTCTTGAAGGTTCTACCACACCAGTTCATCACTGAGCCTGCTGTGTGGTGGGGGCTTGGAGCTGTTAACGGGAGGTGTGGAGGGAAGTCTAAATTAATCATTTATGATTTATTTATTCTTTTTTCCATCGTGGAGTCAAATGAGCAGATGCCAACATTTCTAGGGCCAGAGCTGTCTAGATGAAGTGATGTTTGATAACTGACTCCTAATATTTATCTGCCAACAGGACCAATCTGCGGGACTAATAACAAAACCATATACTTAGAGACCACTTCACAAATTACAGCTTGGTTTTCTTATCCTTGGCCTCTATTGATTCCTATAAAAATCCAGCATATTCAAGGCTGTATTCATTTTTATCACCATTATACAGGTGAGGAAAAAGAACCAGTGGCTTCTTTTTCTAAGTTGGCTGTGTGGCTTGCCCAAGACCACGCTGTTTGTAAATAGCCAGTGAGCATTTGAATTTCTATCTTCTAACTCTAAGACCTGGATGATTTCCTTGATTCCACCGACAGAGAGACACCATATGGGGGCCTTCTCTGCCCCAGGGACAAAGACAGCACTTGGATTCAATGACTCTCCTCTAGCAAGGCCAGTGATTCTCACTCTTCTGCCCTCTAGTGCCAATCCAGACTCAAAAATTTCAACCAGCCTTGACTGTGAGCTGTGCTGCATCAGGAACTTGCTCAGTACTGAGGATGTAGACATGAACTAAGACACAGAAACTGCCCTGGAGGAACTTTCATGGGATACCTACTTCATTCAGTATGATAGCCAACTAGCCACATGGGGCTCTGTAAACTTAAATGAAATGAAATTAGATACTCAGTTCCTCAGCTGCACTAGTTGTAATTCAAGGACTCATCAGCCACATGTGACTAATAGTTACTGTACTGGCCATCACGGAAAGCTATTTGGACCAAATTGATTTAGAGTGAAAACAGGTAGTTGGGCCCAAGGGAGTGACTAGACTACAGTAGACAGACTTGGAAACACAATATAAAATTTATTATAAAACTGATTCTGAAGTTTCTTCATCTTGTGCTACTGAATAAAGTGATGTGGTTTTCATTCAATAAACAAATATTTGAGTGTCTGGTATATGCTGCTTGGGGCCCTGGGAATATGTTGCTGACAAGAACACAAGGGCCAGTCTCATACCAAGGAGGGTCAAAATTTAGAGAAAAATTAACAAGAAAAATATTATGTGCTAATGATTAAGGATAAGTAGGAAATTAAAATATGCTGCTATTTTAAAGAATGACTAGATCTGACCTGAGAAAGGGTGATGGGGAAGATGGCTCTAGTAAGATGTGTTCAAGCTGAGATGTAATTGATAAGAAGCCAGCTATGAAAAGATCAAGACAGAGGAATATAAACAAGCGTGGGTGGTCAGAAAAAATACCCTTGGTATGATCAAGGAACCTTACAAAGGAGATCTTATCTGGAGTATCATTTAAAATTTGGAAAACAACTTTAGGTGTTAAGGAAGTAAGCAGGGACTAGGCAGAATTAGGAGTTTGAATTTATCCCAAGGCAATGGGGAAGTTGTAAGGTAAAACCTTTGAAGTAGGGGTATGACATGATTTGATTTATGGTACATGGGATGTCTCTGTCCACAGTTTGGAAAATGGATGACAGTAGGGTAAGAGTGAAAACAGGAAAACTGGTTCATGGACTATTACAGCAGTTCAGGTGATAGAAGATGATAGCTTGGACCAGGGAAGGTGGAGAGAAGTAGGCTTTGGGCTATGTATTAGAGGTCAAGTCAATTGGATATACTGATGCATTGGGTATAAGAGAGAGACGATAAGTCCTAGAGGTTGGACTTAAGCAGTGGGATAGATGGTGGTTCCATTTACAAAGAGTAAGAAGATTGGTAAGCATCCTGAAAGGGAGGAGCCAAGGGGGAATCAAGAGAGAATTAAGTTTGAGGTGTGTATTAGGCAACCCAGGTAAAGATAACAAATACTACATAGTCGTATAATGAATTTGGAAAATAATTCAAGACTTGAAGGAAGATTTTGCATTTTTCGATGTGTCAATGGCATTTAAAACTGAAACCCAGGATGAGTGAGAGAATGAATGTTAAAAAGATGTTAGAAAAACGAGACTGAGCCTAGTGTCACTCCAATATTTAGAGGTCAAAGAGAGGGAAAGGGCTCAGCAAGGAAGAGCTTCCATGAAGAAGAGAACAAGAATCATATGGCAACACTGATACCAAAAGAGAGGATTTCAGAAAGGATGAAGTCATCAACTGTGTTGAACCATGCTGAGGTGAAATCCAGTATAAATGGAGTCATGATTACAAAATTTTCCAGTGATGTGGTCGTTTGAAACCTGTTAATGGAGGCCTTGTTGCCTTTATGTGAAGAATACTGACAGACTGAAGCTTGTGGAGGGCAGAGTGTGTAAGGTGACTAAGAGCAGACAATAGTAATAGGCAATGCTTTTGAGACCTTTTATTTTATGCAAAGAATCAGAGAAAAGAAACAGCAGCAGAAACCCCATATATCCAAAATGTCATCATTTAAAAATATAATCAACTTTAAAACTTAATAACAAGATAATTTGCATTATTTTTTATTGAACCAAATCTTCAAAATCTGGCATGCATTTTACTCATACCAAATCTCAATTCAGATGAACCACATTTCAAACTTTCAACAGCCATATTTGACTTGTGGCTACCATATTGGATGCCACAGGGACAGAAACATGGATGCCTGCTTAGATGGCCAAGGGGAGAGCAGATACCACTTCAGGAATATCCTCTTGCTAGGAATAGCTTTAAAAAATAGATTGTGATGTTCGGTCTCATGCAATTACTTTAGAATTGTTTTATTATATGTTTAAACATCTTCCTTTGGTATAATATTTTCCTTCTTTTTCAGAAAGGTGTTCAGAAGAGTCTGATAATCAACTTTTAAAAAATTTGAGATTTATGAGATTTTGAAGCTAAACTTAAATACTTAAGAGTGGTATCTGAGAACTTGGTTGATAAGAAGGAGAAACAAGACAAAAACCAAAGCTACTCCTTTGGCGTTCATAGTTGAGGAGATGTGAATTATCAGGAGATGGGGGTGAGTAGAATTTGAACACTGGGAAAGTCATTACTCTTATGGCTCCTTCATCTTTGTGAAAGTTTCCTTTCTGAGACCGACACAAACCAGGATCTTGGAGTCATGTAAAAGCTTCATTTCTGAGAGCCAAGAGTCTTGCAAGTTAGAAAAGTCATCTCTAATAGAGAAGTGGGTTCCGGTAACAATTATAAACACAGGCCTTGTGCACAGAAGGTGTTCACCAAAGGTTTACTGAAATTTATTGAAAACTCACAAGAAAGAGAAAACAATAAAAATGTTCTCAAAAGAAGATAGGCAAATAAATTTTGGATTATTCATCCATGATTGCACTTGTTTATGTTGAGTAACTATGGCATTGTTTAGTCATTCAGTGACTCAATGATTCTGCAAGTGAAACTCCAGTGTGTTAGGCCCTGGGCTAAGCTCTCGGGGTATGGGAATTAGTGACAGTTCTTGTCTTCAAAGTGCTTCACAGCTATCTGGAGAGACTGGCAAACAGACATTTAAGTGGAAGTGCCTAATCCAAAGTAGGCACAACTTGTTACAGTAGTAGAGAAAGTTATGCCGGTTTTAAATATAAAAGATTTGGGGAAATGTCTATGGTGCAATGTTTAACAATGTTTCACTAGTGAAAGATACAGTGAGATCTGACCATGTAGTTTAATAATTCATGAGTATTTTTTCTAATCCATTAATCTTTGTGCCCTTCCTTATTCACATTGGCTTGTGACTATGCTCCATCTGAATAAGTCAATTGACTTCTATAGATTTATGCCGAGTAGTTCTAAAATGTGACTACAGCACACTGTACCAACAACTCATATGTTATGTGATGAGAAAAAAAATTCAGTCAGGGGCTGAGGAAAGACGCAGCTGGATGCCCTGTGAAGATAAATTCCCTATCCATGACCCACTTGACCCCTGCTCACCCATTCACAATCCTGTCCTGTTATATGTATAAGTATGTGGTACTTGGCGCAGTTGCAGCCATTGGATAGTCATGAAATCAAGTTAATGATATAAATGCTAACTCTGAGCCTTAATATCATTTGCTACTAAACCAATGCCAACAGCAATGACCTACTTCCATACTTCTTGGTATTAGAGAAAAATAAATATGGAATTGATTTTAGGCTATTTCTAGTTAGAGATCATTACTTGCAGCTGAAGGTATTCCTAGCAGATACAGGCAACAATAGCAACAATACAAATGACTTCCACAAAGGAGTTCGTGGAAAGATGTGAGCCATCACTCTGGAAAAGCATAACCTGAGGTAGTATCAAATAAACATTGTGTTGGATTTCCTGTGGAAAAGGATCAGTTTGCTTATTAATATGTGGTTTCATAACCACAAGGATTGGTTGGAATTTTTAAGAAAACAGCAAGGCATTTTGTCTACTTACGTTTCTTTGTGGGCATTGGAGGACTTTATAAAAACTGAACCTTAAGAACCCACTAAGAACACTTGCACAAAGCCACGTTCAGTTTTATGCCTGCACTGCCTCTACTGTGCACAAGGATTTTCAAGAAACACTCCAACGATTTTGTAAAAGAACCCCTACTACCCAAATATTAGGAATGTGCTTCCATACCAGGATGTGGGCATCTGTTAAGAAAAAAATATTTTTCCTGAATTTTTGTGAATTTGTTTTTGCTCTCCTCAGTTTTAGTAAATTTTGTGTAATCTGAAACTGTTGCATGTTCTCAAATTCCCAATTAAAACATCAGACCCAATATTATTTATTTTAAGTATCCACATAATCTTTTCACTAAAGTCAGGCAACTACTGTGTGGCATCTTGGAATGAACGTGAAAAAAAAAACAGAGCAAGTGTTTTGAATAAGAGAGTGACTCTATCAGAAACTCTTCCATTGAGAGGCAAATATGGTGTGACCCCACACAGTAAATTTTTCGTGGTAAAGTGGAGATTCCTTTTTTTAAATCTAAAGATATTTACTATAAATACATCTATGTTTTGTTCCAGAACTTTCGAGTTTGCAAAGCTCTTTCAAACCCATTATCCGATTTGACTTTCACCACCACTTCATGACCTAGGTGGAGCAGGAAATTATCCATTTTGTGGATGAAGAAACAGGTCTACAGGGAGGTTGTGAAATGCCTACACTGCAGCAGGCGTGTGGAAGGGCTGACACCCAAACCCAGGGCTTTATGGTGCTGAGTATGGTAATTCTTCTATGTGGAATTATTAAAATTCATTCACAATGTTTTTCTTTTTAAATTAAAAGGCACTAATAATTTACTACATATTACCATATACTGTTCTATGCTTGTATGTATATTAACATATTTAATTCTCACAATAACTTTGTGTGAGAGTCACCATAATTTACATATTATAAGCAGACACCATTTAAATAAATTAAGCCAGTTACAAAGTAATTATTAAATGACAAAGTTGAGATTCAAACTGAGGATATTAGGCCCCAAAGTCCATGGTTTTAGCCACTTATGCCATGAGGTTTTCTTAATAATTAAATGCCAGTTTTAGGCCTAATGACTGCCTGCCCTACAAAATGACTACCATTCTTCTTTTTCTCTACACTCACTCTCTTCATGTTCTAGAATGACAATGCTACAAAGAAATCTTAGTATTCTATACTATTCTTATTTTATATAGCAGTCTACCCTGTTCAAAATGAAATCCTGTTTGGTTATTTCTTAGATTCTGAATCTACAAAATCCTTTGTTCCTCTTCCTTTGAAGAACTGGGATAGACAGTTTCAAAATCCTAGAGACTTCATCATTTCCTCTCCCAGAGTTCAAAGCTAGTTAGGCCTCACTAACACGCACATCCTGTTCTCTGTTTCCCCAGAGTCTGCGTAGTTTGGGTCTGCGTAGTTCCCTCGTGCCCATAGGCCCATACACAGAAGCCTTGCCCCTCACCTGAGCTGGAGGAAGGGGGAGAGAGGCCCCCAACTTGAATCACTCCATTTTTCCCTATGTGCTCTGTGGATGGGGTGGCTTCAACTAGCTTAGCCTCTCTGAGAAGCTGGGAAGAAGGAGTGGGGTGAGATGCTGTGGTCATTGCTTACTCACTAAACTTGCATGAGGCCTAGCCACCCTCCACAAATTTTATATTAGTTTTTCATTAATGTGTGTCAAGACAAACCCCACTGACCTCTCGCCTCCCTATTTCTGCACCAGGACAAATCTTCCGAGGAGTGCAGCTGTCCACTCCTCGAATTCCTGAGCCTTGGTGGCCATCAGTGCCTCCATTGTTCATACACCCCCACAGTCCTCTCTGCCCCAAATCTTGCCCTCTGACTTCTGAAGTTTTGCTTCAAAGTATGACAACAGCTACTGTTTACTGAGTCTCTACTGTGTGATCATACACGAGTATCGGCACAGCTATTAAGTGACAGAGTTGGGATATCAGGGGTTTCCGATGCCAGATCTCATTGTTAGGTACTGCCCTTATATTATCCTAGGTGATTGCTGTGATTGGCACGTCTGCTGTAGTCTTGTTCTCTTCCTAGAGTGTTTCCTATACATCCTGCATTTCACTGAGTTCAATTGTGAAGACACCATTCCCGCTGCGGCCCCCAAAGGCTGCTCAGTCTTCCTCAGGATTTGCAGGTTGATTGCATTTTCTTCCTGATTCCCAGAGTTGTTTTTCAGCATAATTTCTTGGCCTTTAAAAAAAAAAGTGAGTTTCTTAGAGATTTTGCATTCAGTAGCAGGATGGTTTGCATCTATCAACCTGAGCACTTACCTTGATGTGTTGTCCTCTTCAAGCCCCGCTTTTACAGTCTTTAAAAAACACCCTGGGGGAACGAGACAGGATTGCTGGCATTGTCCTACAAGGCAGAAAACTCATGGTGGGCAGTGACAAGAAGTGCTCCCGGAGCCTGCAGATCAGTAGTATACAGTCTAGACACAGTGTAAAAAAACCCCAACTATTTCAAGGCACTAGAAAATACCTAAAATCATACAAGCCGAAGGAGAATTTATTCTAAAAAAGTAAAAAAGTAACTCACGACACTCCAACAGGAAACGGTAATGATTTCAATTTTGGGGCTTTGTTATTGCAGGATATGCCCATATGTGGGCAGCAGAAACTCACAAAGTTTTAGCTCCAAGTGTCAAAAAAAAAAAACAAAAACCCAGATTTTAATTCTGGAAGAGAATTGGAGAAAGTTTTTATATATTTTATTAAAAAGTATTCTCTTTGCAGCTTTTTGGCTGATCTGTGTGCTAGTAGTTAGACCGAGGGACTCTCCGACAGTGCAAGCAGAGGCCGCGAGGAAGATCTCTGAAAGACATCGGTGCACTCTGAGCGTGAGGGCCCTTGGATGTGCTGATTTTTTAATGAATGTATTTTTCATATATACATGTAGCGCACATGGCAAAATGCTGAAATCCTACTGGCTTAATCTATCGGAGGACAGAGACTGAGCCAAGCAGAGCGACGAAAAGAGGAGATTGGGTTAAAAATAGCAGCAGTCTGGAGCTATGAAAGTCTGTAGAGATTTGAGCTGCCACATACATGGAAGAGGAAGACACTGCGGTTTGGTTTTAAGAAACTTAATTACTAGAACAAAATGAAAATAACAATGGTCAGAGTGCAGCAAAATGCAAAGTAGATACGCTGTAGTACCTACCTGAACTCTCCAGCTTTAAATAAAAAAATTAGAAGGCATACATACTGATAGTAAAATGCGATTTATGCTCAGGAAAATGGACAATTAGTAGAAAGGGCACCAAGCATGTTTATATGTTATTTGGCAGACAAAGAATTCAAATTATACATTATGAATACATTAAAAGATAAAAAAATGCTCAAAGAATTCAAGGAAGTAAGGCCTTAAAGAATAAATGAATTAGAACAGAGAAGTGGAACCTATCTAAAAAATGAATGGAAATTCTATAGCTAAGAACAGAGAAGTGGAACCTGTCTAAAAAATGAATGGAAATTCTATAGCTAAGGAGTACAAAAATAGAATGAAAACATCACTAGACAGACTGCCAAGAAAAATTCACTGAATTTAGAGACAGAGTAATTGAAATTACTCAATCCAGGGAACAGAGAGGGAAAGGGGGTTTAAGAAGTTGAATGTGCTCCAGGCTGCAGTCATGAGAACAACGCCGAGCCTCACCTTTGAAAGGAGGATGGCCTGAAAGGAAGGCCCCTGAAAGTGAAGTAACGGGAGAGAGGGTGCCGAGCTCCCCGTTTCTGAAGGGTTTGGAAGGGCATAGCTTCAGGATACCCCTATTAGTACTCCATGCCATTTAATAGCTTGGCAAGAAATAAGGCATCCTGTGTTCAAAGTGTCGTACAAATGCGTGCTTGAAATCCATTTGTTATTGACACCCACTGTCACCTTCCCTTGCATCCATGCCTTTGCTCTTTAACTCTGCAGTACGTTCATACCAAGGAAAGTGCTTTGGAGAAATATATTTCTGCCCCTAGTGTTGGTAGGAGACTCTCTTTGGCCAAGTAGATGTTTGCAGAAATAAAGCAAGCCAAGCAGTGAAAGGCACTTGCATATTAAACTTGAGTGCTCTTGCGCCTCCATTGTTTTCTTGAGAAGGACATGCCTGAGTTAGCTGAGTTGTCTGGATTAATACTGGAGGAAGAATGAAAGGCATGCAAGAGAGCTACCTCATGCAGGTTGCCCCAGCCAAGTCTCAGCTCGAGCACAGTGCCCTGTCCAACCTTCAGAACCGGGCATGGGCCCAGCCAAGATAGCAGAGTCACCAGCTGAGCCCAGGTCAGCCAATGCTCTGCCATCCCATGGACCTGTAAAGTTTAACAAAAAATGCCCCCTGTTTTAAGCCACTGAGTTCTGAGGTAGTTTGTTCCATACAAATAGCTGTTAGAATATTTAAAAGTATCGGGTACTATGCTAGATGCTTTACATAAGTTATTTGTTTTTTTGAAGATTTTATTTATTTATTTTTAGAAAGAGGAGCAAGTGGGGAGAAAGAGAGAGAGAAACATCAATGTGTGAGAGTTACATCCTCTCTCACACCCCCAGCACGGGACCCGGCCTGCAACCCAGGTATGTGCCCTGACTGGGAATCGAACCAGAAACCTTTTGGTTCACAGACTGGCACTCAGTCCACTGAGCCACACCAGCCAGGGCCACATGTTATCTTGTTCAGCACTCAGAACATTTTAATGAGATAGGTACTGTAGTTGCTTTTGTAATTTCAAGAGTACATTTGCACATGAAAAAAAAATAGACCCCCAAATGTTATTTCACTTTCTAAAGTCACACAGCCATGGAATGGAGCCAGGATTGAAATGTAGGCAGCCCGTGAACAGATATTCTGTGTACACAAGCATTTGTGTCTGTAAGATTTTTCTATCTCCAAATTGTCAGAACTGCATGCTGAGAAAGGGAACTCAAAATAAACCACGCTGTAGAACTACTGAACATTTCACAATATGTAATAACAAGAAATTTCTTTTTAACCTTTCTGCCCACACACCACTTACACAGCAAACACTGCACTACAAATGCTTTAGGTAATGAAACACCAGCTTCTGTGCTCACTTACATGCAGAGGCAAAGAGCGCCAGCAAAAACACGAGCCTGCTGCTGTGCATGCGTCTTGGTTCCTGGACCTTCGGGATGC
>PVKM010049105.1:0-11013 GCA_004027735.1 Carollia perspicillata
TTTCAAAAACTATCAACGCATACTAATAAACTACAAAAATATAACTATATACTTGTTAAATGAGCTGGATCTTTCATTCACTTACTCAACAAACATTTATTGAAAACCTACTATGAGCCAAGCATGGTGTTTAACAGTCAGGATATAGCTACAAGTAAAAGAAACAAAAATCTCTCATCTCATGGAATTTACAATCTTGGGAGCTTGCTTTCTTTTTTTAAAGATTTTATTTATTTATTTTTAGAGAAAGGGGAAGGGAGGGAGAGAAAGAGGGAGAGAAACATCAGTGTGTGGTTGCCTCTCACATACCCCCCCACACTGGGGACCTGGCCGGCAGCCCTCTGCTTCACAGGCCACTGAGCCACACCAGCCGGGGCGTCTCGTGAGCTTTCCTCTAGGTTGTTTCCCTGAACATGTTGTAAGGTTATCAGCTTGCGCGAGGTAAACAGGGTATTTTGCCCTGCTATGGTGCCAAGCCATGACACTGTCCTATGTTCTGTGTAGTAATAGAGAATTGTCGTTTATTGCGATTCTGATATGCTAATTTACAAATAACTGTTTAATCTGTAATTAAAATCTGAAAGCTCTCTTAAAAATACAGTTAAAATGCATATTCACTGGCCTGCCTTATTGAATATGGAATTGCAGAAACATTAAGAAAGGCATGTCCTATTTATCACTTTTAATGAATCTTTCACCTGGTCCCACTGGAAGTCCTTGATGGGATTCCTGTCATCCATCCTGTCCACATGCTTCTAAAAGCAGTAGCTGTTCTTAGGTCTGTGCGTGCCTAAGTATAAAATCAAAATCTGTAGGGTTTTTTTCAATTATATGTAAGCAAATAAAAAAAACAGAACTATTATTACCATATCCTCATTAAGATGATGGACCCATGACCATATCCTAATACTTGCTTAGCAATCTGAAATTCATGTATGCAAAAGGAATCTTTCTTATCCTTTTGAAAGAAGAATGATAAATATTTATACACCCTTAACTCTTTCAGGCAGGCGTAGGATCATATTTTAGAAATGACAAGAAGCTGCTCAGGGGTTTTTTTTTTTTCCTCCCCTGCATGATTCATCTTTCCAATAGCTACTGAGAAAATGAATTGTAGATTTATCAATATTGGCAATTTTCCTCCTTTCTCCCCATTAAATATGCTTTGTCTTCTCTGAAACCCTTTTGAGTCAAGGCTTTGAAAAGTGAGCACAGGAGTTATCTCTGCTTTTCAGGCAAAACTCCTGGTGGGGACAGTGGCTGCCCAGCAGGACTGCTGAGCGTGCTCCTTAAGGCCCGACACATCCCTCCCGCAGCTGGCCACTGTGTTAGCTGTTTAGCAATGGTCCCTCCTCCATACACACCCGTACAGTGTTGTTTTCCAAAACTTATTCCTGCTCTGAAGCAGTAATTGGGTAGAACCCCAAGACAGTTTTCTACTTAAAATTAAAAATTTCCTCTGACTACTTAAATCAGTCGTAATGTTGAAGTCCTGAGTGTGTTTCAGCCCACAGAGCTGTCTTCTGGTAGTAAATGGAAGATGCTTGGAATTTACTCCCGGCGGTAGGAGGAGGGCTGTTGGCTGTATTGGCCGGGACTAGTCAAGCTTTCCTAGCACTTTACACCAACTCCAAAAGCTAGGTCGTAGTCTGAAACCAACTCAAGATGCAAGCCTGGTAATTATTTTACTTATTTCTTTGAAACAGGTAAAATGAATAGCTGAAACATTGCTCCTATTCATTCTTTCTTTCATCCTTGCCTTCGGCAACCATCCTTAATCCCAGGCTCGGTGTCCGCTCTAGAAGTGAAAGGCAGGAACCGTGGTGATGTGACCAGTGACAGGCCGTCAGGGTCAGCCCGTGGCTGTGTCCTTGGGACACCACAACAGACCCTCCCTTCCCATGGGGGGCCCCGAGTGTGCACTGAAGGACAGCTTGCTCGTCCTGCCTCCCCTATCAACTCTTAATTTAGAGGCACAGGATGTATGAGTCATGGGTGGCCTTACAGGTTATTGAGTTCAACCCTGTCCCCCCTCCCCTTTTTTAGATGGTAAACCGGGGCTCCAAAGTGAAATGATCTGCTCAGAGTCAACCAGCCAGTTAGTGGCAGAGGTAGAACTACAGGCTTCTTGACAGCCTGATTAGTGCTCTGCAAGCTCCTATGTTACTGGCTGAGGTCCTGTCTTAAAGGGGAAGGAGATTGCACCAGTGTGCCCAGAAACCAGTATGCAAGACATAAGGCCATAGGTATTAAAATGCATTGTTACTGTGCTTTAAAATATAAAGCAGTATAGAACTCATGTTAATGTGTTACATTTAGATACTACTTTTGGTAAAACATTAGGGGGCAAATAGGCAAGAATCAAAAATTACAGTGTGATCTACCTATTAAGCAGGAGAAAGTCAGTAGGAGAGGGGATTAAAAGAAAAATCCACTCTATCTGTAGGATGGAACACAGAAACCAGCTGGCTTTTGAACGCTGAGTAGGTCACCACATAGAAAAGGGCCTTTTAGGATTTGGGTGACGTCCCAAGTTTTATGTTAACTGTGTACTGCCACATGCAGAGTACATCTAGTATTAAAATGTCCCATACCAGGTCTCCAGTCTATAATGTCGAAGACTCGAATCGTCTCAAGGTCTCTAAGTTCCTGCAATGCAGTAACTTCACAGCAGTTTGGAAAATCCACTTACTAAATAGGTCCAGAAGGTTTTCCCAGCTACTCAGTGAGTTGGCTGGTTTCTGCTATTTAGTCTCAGTAACAATTGTGAGGGTTCCTGTCTACATTTGTGATAAACAGCATGTCCTAGACAGCTTGTGGACATGGCAGTGTTCAGGTTTAAGCAGACTACGTAATATTGTGTTTGGTAAATGGGGCCTTAAAAAAAATCAGAGCAGGGCCCTGGCCAGGTCGCTCAGTAGGTTAGAGCATCATCCCAATACACCAAGGGTGCTGGTTTGGTCCTCAGTCAGAGACATA
This sequence comes from Carollia perspicillata, assembly GCA_004027735.1. Lineage (NCBI taxonomy): Eukaryota > Metazoa > Chordata > Mammalia > Chiroptera > Phyllostomidae > Carollia > Carollia perspicillata. Next base: position 2,980 of record PVKM010049105.1, read on the forward strand.
CAAGAAATCTATTTTAAGAAATGTTTTTAAATCAAATCAACCCTCATAGCTAGATTCCTTCTGAAAGGGGCAGAAAATATCACTCAGAATTGGACATTGTTTGGATTAAATAACTTTGTCCGTTTCTCTCCTCTTCCCACACTCAGTCCTTCCCCCAAAGAAGATCAGTGTGAAAAATGCGTAGGGTTACTTACAGCCTGTATCTTTTTTTAGTTACCACCCTAGAATAATGTTTTTTTATTCTTGGTTTAAATTTATACAAAAACTACCCACATGGTTACCTGCAACCTCAATTTTATTTTGTTGAATTTCCTTTTTTCTCAGTTGTCTATCATCAAAAGGAAGTAGGGAGAGAGGATAGGCCTGCATCAAACTACTCCCGTTGAACCACATGATGTGTGTGTGCACACATGCGCGTGCATGCTCACAGCTAATTACTCGTTGAATAAAATTTGGCAGAATTTTAATTTAGCTTCATTGTCTCTGAGACTGAAGTAATATTAAAGGGGAAGAACAGAGTTGGTGAAGAGAAGTGAACAGATCACTTTTCTTTAGATAAAAACATTTTAGAGGGAACCAGTATGCATTTGTTCAGGTCATCCTTGCCATTTCTCAAGATTATATACCTATAGACTGCATAGCAGGACTTGTATGTGCTTGAAGACGCTGCATTTTCGCAGCAGGAGAGGAAATCGGGATAAAGCACTGAGGTGCAGGTGCACGGCAACACAAGTGGGCTCTTCAGCCTGCAGCCCGAATGCCAGGCCAATAAAGCAGAAGCTCTCAAGCTGCGCTCTCAGGGTCCCCCAGAGCTAAGCCGAGACGTGTGGGGGCGGGGGGTGGGGGAGCAGGAGAGAATAATTGTTATTCAGTCTTCTTTAATGAGATGTATTGCCCGCTGCTGAAAGATTGTGGCAGTGTTTTTGTTATGCTAATTAGACACCATTAGAGCTTGGCTGTCTTTGGTTTCGGCTTAATCCTTTCTGCTTCCTCAGCCTCAGTTCTGACTGGCAAATGATTGAAAGATGGCGGTGTGTACTGCACGTGTTATTTATTGCTCACATCTTTGCTGAGTTCTTTGGTAACAGGGTCGGTAACCAAAGATTTATCTTACCAAAGGCGGTACGTATTCTGGGCATTCTGGGCGGGCTTTTGCAGAAATGGATTTGATAATGATCGATTTCTACCTTTTTCATCCAAACGCCATTGTTTTTTACATGGTTGCTTTTGTAGCTACCCAAAATGGGAAATGACAGATTGGAAAATGTAGATGGTCCTCCCCATGGATGCCTGGATTTCCCTAAAAACAACACCCAAGTTGATCATGGTTTAGCTTTTGGAGAGGCTGTGGTCAACCAGAAAGATGGAAGCAATAATTTAAAGGTCAGAAAGAAAAATTTAGCAATTCAAAACCCCAGCCTTTACAATTTATAGATATGTATACATTCTTTCTGAAAATTAAAGTGTTATATTTACCTGATTACTGCAATTAAGACTACTTGTGATGAGTTAAAAATATTTTTAAATGACAAATATGGTTCTTTCTAAGTAGTGAAATGGATTTCTGTTAAATCCTTAAAAACTGGATAGTACTATTTCAGAGCGGCCCTGTCCAATAGAAATATAGTATGATCCGCAGATATTTCTTTAAATTTGCTGATAACTACGTTAAAAAAGTAAAAAAATAAAAGAGGTGAAATTAATTTTAATAATGTATTTAACTGAATATATCAAGAATGTTTCAACATGTAATCAATTTAAAATTAATAAATAGTTGGCACTCTTTTTCGTGTTAAGTTTTGGAAACCCAGTGTGTGTTTTGCACTCTAGTGTGTTTTACCTCAGTTGGATTTGCCTCATTTTAAGTGCCCAGAAGCCACGTGTACTTAGTGGCCGCTGTCCTGGATGGTGCAGGCTTAGAGTCAAGAATTTACTCACTATGCCTAAAAACAAATGTCAGAATAAAATCCATTTTTAATCTGTGGATAAATATTACGAACTGTGCGTTTGACCACATCACTTCATCTCTAACGGGCCTTAGTCTTCTCCTCTGTAAAATGAAGAGCTTGAACTCTGTGATCTACTAATTCTTCCACCCATGCCAGGTCTGAATTCGTGGTTCCAAAAATTCACATTTAGAAGCTGGGTGAGCTAGAACTTCTCCATCTTCTCCTGTAATTTAATATTTGAAAAGGAGCCTTTTTTCCCCGCATACCACACCCACACGTTTTTCCCTCCAGGTGTCAGAATCTTTCTTTGAATTCTTGTGTTTCTTACACTGTTTCAGTGAAGTGTTTGGTAGTGGAGGGTACTGCAGGTCCCTGGTTACCAGCAACCATCACTCGGTGCCTTTGGAATGAAGCCTTTGAGCAAATGCCTCAGCAAAGGCCCTTTGAGGGGAGTTGACAAGTAATTACTGGATTACAGATTACCAGATTACAAAACATTACGAGATTACATGAACACTAAATCTCTAAAAACTCCGTTGTCTTTTTCCTCTTTGTAGTCTGGTTGATTTTCTTATTTCATCAGTGAAACAAAAATTCTAAAGATGCTTTCCAAGAAGGCAGTCTGTTTCTTAGCTCTGAGCTGTAAGTGTGGTCACCTTTGTGAGAAGCCCATCAGAGAAGATTGACCCTGAGTTTCTGAGTTGTGACTGATGGAGACCCATGAGAAAAATATCAGGAAGGTGGAAGTGAGGGAGACAGCCATTCAATGTTAGAATAGAACTTTTAATAAAAAGGGTGCCATACACATAGACAGTCCTGTGTTGGTTCTCCGGAGCCCTTCCATTATTAGGATCTTGTGGATGATACCGTTGGCCACAGACGAGAGAGTCTTCAAGGTGGAGCGCTCTCCTGTACTGCCTGGGCACTGTCGAGTTTCCAAGGTGCGGAAACAGTAGCTCTAACGTACGGTGCCAGGCCTGTGATGAGAAAAGGCAACATGTTGGGGTTTGTTAAGTAGAGTGGACCTCATGTTATATGTTCTTACCACAGTTTTTCAGAATGCCACGAAAGCAGTGTGGATAACCCTTAGAATATTCTAGAATACCAAAAATGTACAGGCAGGTAGGTGGTTAAGACTTGGCTGTTTTTGAATTGGAAGTTCAATCAGCACTCAAGTATAGATCTCTGATGCTGGCATTTGTCAGGTAACTTTGTCCTGTAACTTTGCTGTCAAGATTTATTTTAACCAGATAAAGCACTGTTACTATACTTTACTATTGGCTCTCAAGCGGCAGATGAAATAGCTTTGTTATTAAGGATGGGATTTTGCCTCTGCCTGGGAAGAAACTCCCTTGGGTTGTCTTTCTCTTACTGGGGCGGACACGTGGCTAGAAAAAATATTAGCCGGTGACTGAAGAAAACAGCACACCAGGCTGTCGCCGGGAGAAATGTCGTAGTCTGACGTGATTCCACTGAACCACCTTGCATCTGGTCTTTATATCACGTGTTGTTGCTTTGAGAAGAAGGACTTTAAAAAATCAAGCTATTTTTGTTTTCCTACATGTTTATGTTATTTCTGAAATATGAGGAATAATAGGGCAACTAAGATACTCATGGCAATTAGTAAATACACATAGATAAAATACTTAAAGGGACATTCTTTCCCTTTTGAATGTATTTAATGGCATTAGTAAGTAAAGCTGAGGAGTGTGTTTTCATTTAACACAGAAGATGCTGTTTTTAAAAAATGTAATAGAATGTACTTTCTGTCACTGGGTAGAAGTCACGTACAAACCTGGCCCCTGTGACAATGAGCCATCCCACCTCTTCTCTCAAACATCCTTACCTAGACCAGTGGACCGATGGCAAGCGTTTCGATTGAGTACAGTGGACTAGGAGTCTCGTTACTTGTTTTTTATGCTATCGTCATTTTGACATACATTCTTGTGTCATGGCCCTATTTCATTATTGAACGGCCTTGTGGAGTAAGGAGGGTATTAAATTTTAATGTTATTGCTGTTATTATTGTTGACTGTTTTTAGCATAAGTGTGCCTGGTTCTTTAATTCCAGCTTTTGCAGGGCCAGAAAACAGAAGTGCATATAAACAGTCAGGAAGATTACTGTATACCCTGGAGACCCAGCATCGCATGCTCTGCCCACTGTGAATGATGGGTCAGAATGGAAAGGTTATCATTTTCATTAGCTAGGAAAGAACAAGACCATACTTTCCTCCAAGTGTAATTACAGTGGTTCACTGGCAACATTACACCGCAGTAATTAGTCTAAAGGTGTATGTGAGGGCAGGCTCTTGCACAGACACTAGAAATATTATTTCGGAGTTTAAGGTCACAGCCTTGTGTTTAACATGTTCCAGGCAGCTTTGGGGGAAAATTTAAAAAAAAAAAAAAAAAAAAAAACTCATTTGACTGAAACTAAAGAAAGACATTTGACATTTCCCAGAGTCATGTATTTAGAAACCAGCCAGGTAGAAAAATTGTTTTTTATTATCTATAATTTTTAAAAAAGCATAGCTACAGCAGTAGCATGTCAGAATATTTTGCAGCATAAACAGAGACAGAATTCAAAGTTTTTTAGGAACTTGATATAAATAATTATGAGAGATTTTAAATGTGTGTTTTAATCTCCACTTTTTCCCTTAGGTAATTAGACAAAAAAATAATTGCTAGAAACTTTTCATGGGAAGCAAAATAATTTCTTTACCTTCTTATATACGTGTTTTTAGGAAATAAATATTTCTCTTAACACTGGTCCATATATATATATATCCTTTGTAAATGTTTTATGGATACTCTGGGCAGTTATATTAAAATATTGAACTCTAACCTAATCTAATCCTTCAGAGTAGAAATTGAATCGAAATTATTTTCCAAAGCCACGTCTCAGCCTTTTCTGTTTAAGGAAAAGTGAGAAGAGGAAAAAACAAATCAGTAAAGAGAAAACAAACTTGATGTAAAGTTTATATTTAAAATCATATATGAGTATAAAAGAAACTTTTTGCATCTTGTAGTCCAAGGAGTATTATATCAGTAATGTCTCTTACTGGGGTAGAAGTGAGAGCCCTGATACTGTAATGTCATTGTTTAATTTCAGTATTTCAGTTTAATTTCAGTTTAAACTTTTAAACTTTTAATTTCAGTTTAAAAGAAACTTTTAAACTTTTAAACTTTTAATTTCAGTTTAAAAGAAACTTTTTGCATCTTGTAGTCCAAGGAGTATTATATCAGTAATGTCTCTTACTGGGGTAGAAGTGAGAGCCCTGATACTGTAATGTCATTGTTTAATTTCAGTATTGTCTTGCCTGTCTTGAAGCAATTCTTAGTTTCTTTCTTTAAATCTATATAGCCATGTAGAATATTGTTTGTTTTAGGACACATAAAGAAATAGAGTGTACTTGAATGAGCATTCATTCAGCAACCAAATTCAGTTGGAAATCACTGCTTTTTTCATGCTAGTGTGTTTTGTGTGTGTGTGTGTGTGTGTGTGTGTGTTATCTGGCCATATGGTTAGAACTGATGTTTCTCACAACTTCAGGCACTTGGGAAATTTTAAGCATAGACGTGACACAAATAACACAGCTTAGCTGATTATGTAACAATGGTGAAAATTCTACCCCAAAACTGAATTTAAAAAACATTGCTTTTTGTTTGTCACAGATGTTTCTCTACTCAAGGAAAAGTCGTGCACTGCAGAATCAGAGGCATGATGTGTGTTTTCCGTGGCTAGCAATTCAGTAGGGGCACCAAGTGGTGGCAGTGCCTCCAAGACTTCTGTTCTCTCTGCCTCGTGTGGGAGCTCCCTTTCCCCTCTGCAGCATCAGAGATAGCTAAGCCCCCTTAAGGTTTTCACCTTCTCTGTCTGGCCAAGAGAATAGTGTCTTTATGCTCAGCCTTTGTGGTTCAAAAAAAAACAACACATAAAAAGAGCTTTTCTCCTATTTTTTTCAACAAGGCCTCAAAAATTGCGCCACCCTCATTTCCTCACAGCCAGGCCCTCGGTCCCAGGAACTCGGTGAGATCACCAGCAGGGCAGGATCTTGGGGCGGCAGGCATTCTGCGCCTTTCCTCTCCTCAGCGACCCAGTCTGTGAAATGGAGGGATGCTTTTACAAGACTACTTTTATAATTCATTTTCCATAAAACGTCTCTTTAAAAAGTCAGGATGGCCTACATGAAGTTCTGCACATTGTAGGAAAAATTACATTCTCCACTGACATTTGATGGATGAATGACAGAGTATGCGTAGACTGTTAAAGTGGGTGCCAGGACTGAAAGCCACTTTCAGAAGTCCTGACAAGTGTCCTGAAGGTCAGTCTTTGTCCATGGAAACTGAGTTTCCCATGGAAATTAGAAAGCAAGGGGTTGAATTCCCACCCCAAGTTGTTAAACTCTAAAACGTTGTAGAAATTAAATAATCATTTCATTTAATCAGCTATAAATTATATTCCTATAAAGCAAGTCAAAAGGAAAAGGGATGTCTTTCTTACGATTATAAAAACGGGGAGGGGCTTCAATGAGAAAACTTTGAGAGGCTTCTTTTGGTTCAGGTCACTCCATAGCTTTTTGCGAGACTTTGTGAATGTTTCTTGATGGGTCCTAAGATTACCATGTTTCTTTAAGTACAGCAAAAAAGGAACCGTAATTTGCAAAGGGCTCTAAGCGTACATTTACTACAAGAAACAAGAGCCTGGAATTAGAGTGCATATTTCCTTTACCTGAAACTTTGTGATCATACCAGTCCCTAACCTACAGATCTACCATGAATGGTGACTTAGAATTTTGGACCTGAAAGATCCTTTAAATACTGTTATTCAGCTTCAGCCCTACTCTCCTCCCCCGACTCCATGTCACTTCTAACAAAACTCTTTTCTGACGAGGAATGTGAAGGCCCAAAATGTAGTCACATCTCTTTTATCTTAAAAATAATCTATCCAAACTCTGAGTCCCTCCACCTTCCTGTTCAATTCAAATATGTGGCATTGGATGTTTTTAAGTAACCCTTCCTGTTCCCCAAGTTTCTGCTAGAACTATGTATACATTTCTGCTTCTGACCATTCCTTCTCCCTCCTCATCACTTTCCCCTTTCTTCCCTCTTTTTTTTTTTTGTTTTTGTATACTGTATTGTATGTTCACCACCCCAAGTCTCCTTCCATTACCATTTATCCCTGCTGTATCGTCTTCTACTTCCCGCACTCCCCTTTCCCTCTGGTAATCACTATACTGTTTTCTGTGTCTTTGAGTTGTTTTTGTCTTTGTTTTACTTAATCCCTTTGCCTTTTTCACCCATCCCCCAACTCCCTTCCCCTCTGACAGCTGTCACTCTTTTTTCTGTATCTATGAGTCTGTTTCTATTTGTGTGTTGGTTGTTTGTTCATTAGATTCTACATATGAGTGAAATCATGTGGTATTTGTCTTTCTCTGGCTATTACCCTTAGCAAATATTCTCCAGGTCAATCTATGCTATCACAAAAGGTAAGGTTGCCTTTTTTTTTTTTTTTTACAGCCATGTGCAAAATGGCTCTTTTTTTATAGCATTGTGCAAATGTACCACAGCTTTTTTATCCACTCATTGACTGATGGACTCTTGGACTGCTTCCAAGTCTTGGTTATTGTAAATAACACTGCAGTGAACATAGGGTTGCATATGTTCTTTCAAATTCATGTTTCAGGTTTTTTCAGATCTGTCCCCAAAAGTGGAATTGCTAGGTCATACGACAGTTTCATTTATAATTTCTTGAGGTATCTTCATATCACTTTCCACAGTGATTGCACCAATTTGCACTCCCAGCAGCAACGTACAAGGATTCCCTTTTTTCCACATCCTCACCAATACCTGTTTGTTGATTTATTGGTGATAGCCAATCTGACAAGCATGAGGTGATAGTTCATTGTAGTTTTAATTTGCATTTCTCTGATGATTAGTGACATTGAGTGTCTTTTCATATGCCAATATGTCTATTGGCCATCTGTATGTCCTCTTTGGAGAAGCGTCTGTTTAGGTCCTTAGCCCATTTTTTTTATTGAGTTGTTTGGGGGTTTCTGGTGTTGAGTTTTATAAGTTATTTATA
>PVKM010049106.1:0-11021 GCA_004027735.1 Carollia perspicillata
CCAAATACCCGTTTTTGGTTTTTGGTTTCATACTCCTGTGGTTTGCCCAGAGGCCTCTCTCTGCCTGGAAAGCTCTTTATCAACTTCTGTGCCTTCTGCGACTCCTCCCACTGGGCCACCCTGCTTCTGCATCTGCAGGCCACCTCTCTCCTCCTGCTGGCACCTTGGTGGGGCAACACTGCACTCTGTTGCTGTCAGCTGTTTGCTTTATCCCCAGAGTATGAACTCCTGGGGGCAGCGGCCAGATCAATTTATATTTTTCTGCATGTAATCCTAGCTTCGAGCACGTACCTGTCCACACAGAGGTACCTGGCAAATTTGTGCTGAATAAACAAATAATAGTATTTTTAGAGGAAACCAAAGAAAATGAAGATTGAAAGAGGAAACTGTGTTTTCACTAAAAAGGACATTTGCCAGCATATTGGGAAATGGTGTGTATTTGATTGTCAGGCAACATTGAAGTGATTCTCCCTACAGTAGTTTTTTTTTAAACAAAAGATGCTTACCTTGAAAAGGATCTAAAAGCAATTCTACTAAAAAGTGAAATGTGCTCAAATAAAAATGCCAAAACAGAAAATGCTGATGCTGGGAATATGATTGGATTTTTTCCCTTCACTGTAGACAAGGTTGTACAGAAATCTAAGTTATTCATCGTACTTAGTTTAGGCTGGGTCAGGTGGTGGTGTTTGGTCACTCAGCAGAATTATATTCAATGAACTTAAACTTTGTAGAGAATACCTAAAGGGAGCTCCAGTAAACTAAGATCACCCATCAATTGTGATTATTATAATCAGAGTGTTTTGTAACATATATACTAGTATATCTAAATGACTTATTTCAAGGTAGTGTCTTTGAGAGGCCGTTTTTTTTTTTTCAATATACTGCCACAGACAAACACTTTGATATTTCTGATATTTCCTCTTTCGGAGTCATTTTCACAGTCATTCAGGGACCACCCAAGATTTGTAAGGAGAACCTCACATGAGACTACATTTATTCTGTGTTGTTCCAATGAGAAAACTAAAATATGTGGGCTGGTTTTTCAAGAGATCAATTTCAGTGTAATAGAGATAAGAATTTGGTAATGATTTGAGCCATCCAACAACAGAATGAATTTTTGGTGATGTAAAATTTTCACTGAAAGTGTTCAGGCAAACACTAGGAGACCACTTAACGGAAGCGATACAGAGGATTCACGTATTTCAAAGGGACTTTGAAATCTGATAATCTGCGATTCCAAGAATATCTGAGTAATTATTTTATAATCATATTAAATGTGTGGTAGTATTATCTGCACACACCAAGCCCTTACTTTTCTAGGTATAGGCTCAAATGTCACTTTATTACAGCGATCTTCCCTGCATGAAATAGTATTCCCACATCCTCCTTTGTTCCCTCTTACCCTACACTCTTTCTCTCCACAGAGCTTCTGTCCAATATAGTTTGTTTTTACTTGGTCATTTATATACTCATATTGTCTGTCTGCCTCAACTATTGACAGAATATAAACTCCATGAAGGAGGGGAGTGTGTTGGTTTTCTTCACTGCTTCAATCCCAGCACTTTAAGTAGAATCGGACATGCAGTGTATGTTTAATAAATTGTTGAATAAAACTAATATTAAAATGTTACAGAAAATTAAAAACAAGAAAGAAAGAAGAGCAAAACACAATTCCACTATTTTTATACATAATTACATGCTCCTAAATTTGCACATATCATATGGGCCAATGCGTAACTGTTGAAGAAGTAAACTTGTGCTATCATTTTCATGTATTTTCTTCTCATCCTTTTTTTCAAAAAACACATAGGTTTTCATATAGTTGTAATTATCATTCATTGTTTTACCTAGAATGTCATTATTCAGCTGAATAACTTGTCTTATGCACCAGACATGGCTATACTGATGTGATGTCATTTCCAAAAATCAAACCATTTTCACATAAAAAAAGATGTTGTTGCCACTGGGGCTACATAAAAGTATATTCTCAGGCCATAAAAATATCCAATGAACTCATCATTTCTAATTTCATAATCATCTTTCTCATTAGTAGCATTGAAAAGAGTCATAGTTATTTTTGGAGGCAGTATACCATAATGAGTTAAGATAGTAATAGGTAGCCAAAAGATTTTTGCAAAAGAAAAATGTTGGAGGACTCATTCTTACAATTTCAATATGTATTACAGAGCTATAGTAATTAAAACCATGTGGTATTGACTTAAGAAAATAGGCACAGATCCATAGGACAGATTTGAAAGTACAGAAAGAAACCCTTACGTTTACGGACAATTAGTTTTCTGCAAAGGCACCAGTGCAATTTAATAGGGAAAAGTGTAGTCTTTTTAAAAAGTGCTAACACAATTGGACATTTGCATGCAAAAATATGAACTCAGACTCTTACCTTACACATATGCAAATATTCAGTCAAATGGGTAACAAACCTAACTATAAAAACCTAAAACTGTCAAACACTCAGAAAATCGTAGGTGTAGTTCTCTCTGACCTTGAGCTAGGAAAGCATTTCTTACAGAAGCTCAAGCAGCAGGAGAAAAAAATTGATAAATTGGATGTAATCATAATTAAAAACATTTGCTCTTCAAAAGACACCAATAGACAAGCCACAGAATGGAAAAAAATATTTGCAAATCATATATCTCACACAGTCCAGAATATATGAAAAATATGTGTCCAATTAGAGGCAACCTATTTTTAAAATTAGCATAAGACTCGAACAACTATTTTACCAAAGTAGATATAAGATAGCCAATAAACACATGAAATGATGCTCAACATCAGTAATTACTAGAGGAATGAAAATTAAGACTCCAATGAGATGTCACTTCATACCCATAAAAATGGCTGTAGTCAGAAAAGAGAAGCAATAGCAAATGAGGATGTGAAGAAACTAGAACTCCCTTCATTGTTGATGGGAATGGAAATTGGTGCAGTCGCTTTGGAAAGTAGTTTGTCGGTTTCTGGAAAGGGTAAATGTAAATTCACCGCAGAACTCAGCGATCCCACTGCTGCGCAGCTATCTATCTACCCAGGAGAAATGAAAACACATGGCCACACAAGTGCTTGCATTCAAATGCTCTCAGAGCATTATTTATAATCCAAACCTGGAAACAGCCCAAGTATTTCTATTCATTCACCAGCTGAGGAACCTATAAACAAAATATCATACATTATACGTGTATTGATAAATGTCTATTTTAACACATTTCCATTTTAACAGATTTTTATCTATGTGTTAAAATGATACCTTTACAGCTTTATAGACTCTATATTTCATCACATGCATAAGAATATGAGCAAATGTATGACTTTGAATTAGCTTCTCTTCAGCTTTCAGCTCAGACATAAATATGAGTTCAAAGTCCAGCCTCACCACGTCTTAGCTCTGTGGCCTTGGGCCAGTTACTTGGCCTCTCTGAGTCCACATTAGTAAAACATGGGTAATAATATATACCTTCCTGAACTGTAGGATTAAATGAGATGAAGCATATAAAATGCTCAACGCTAGGCTGGCACAGTGTCAATTCTTAATAAATCATACCCAGTATTATTGTTTGTCCTTTTGGAGGTTTCTTTGCAAACCTCATTGCTTACTAAGAGCCATGGGCGGGGAGAAGGAAGCCATCTTGTGCTGTGGGGAAAGCCACTTCAGCAGCTCTGGCCATCTCGACTGCAAATTTTTCACTTAATCTCCTGGAGCCTTGTTTGCCAAAATCCGTAAAGGCAAACAAGTCCCTTGTAAAGTCCTGTGAGATGAGAGGCATCTCACAGGACTTGCTATGATTAGGGAAATTGTGTTCAAGGGCTTTGTAAACTACAAAATGCAAAAAAAATCCAAAGGGCTCTATTATTATACCTATCTACTCCCATGAATGGCACCCAAGATATGTTTTTAGGAGAACATATTGAATAACTACTCAGAGAGGGATGATGTGTAGTCATTTCTCAATCTCTAAGATTTTAATAAATCTTTTCATGGCCCCAGTGGTGAGAGCAAGTCATTTTCAAAATAAATTGTACCCGCCCCCATGTTTGAATAGAAAGTAAAAACTGTTACCCCTATCTGAAACACTCTCTGCCTGTCCTCATGAGCTATCAGGCTCAGCTAAATCTGTCCCTGGCCAGTGTGTGAATAATCCCCACTGGTTCTGAGACCTCCATCCACCACTGATGTGACATTCTTTGTGTTCAAATGTCTAGCTGACGTCTGATGCTTAAAACAGCCCATGCTTTCACCTCTCCCTGCATTGTCCCAGCCCTGCACACCACTCTTAAAAGGCTATCGCGGCCACTCCGAGCACCAGTTGCTGAGCAGTCTGCCGCCTCGCCTCCCTGCCTGCTTCTGGCTGCCTTGAATGCCTGGCTCTTCGAGCTCCTTTTGGGTCTGACACAGCAGGGACCATGTCTACCTTCGGCTACAGGAGAGGACTTAGCAAATATGAATCCATCGATGAGGACGAACTCCTTGCCTCCCTGTCGGCTGAGGAGCTGAAGGAGCTAGAGAGGGAGTTGGAAGACATTGAGCCTGATCGCAGCCTTCCCGTGGGGCTAAGACAAAAGAGTCTGACTGAGAAAACCCCCACGGGGACGTTCAGCAGAGAGGCCCTGATGGCCTACTGGGAGAAGGAGTCCCAAAAACTCCTGGAGAAGGAGAGGCTGGGGGAGTGTGCAAAGGTAGGCTTTCGGGACTTTTCCTTGGCCGCTCCCAGACCCCATCACCCCATCCCCAACCTGGGAAAGTGTTTTCTCTAACTTCGCAGTCCTCGGCCCTTTTCTTATAACCTGCTACTGAAACATGTCTCCGATTGCAATAGCCCTGTAATGTCTATGGCCACCCAGGGGATCACAATGCGTAAAATGATTGGCGGGGGTTCTGTCACTGCTACAGGTGGAATCTTTAAGGGGAAAATAATTCACAAGCAAGGCAGAGGTTTGGATAGTTTGCCGAATGTGAGTTTAATTTGAATTATAAGTTGGGGATGTGGCACAGTATGTGTTTCTGAGAATATATATACAAGTAGATTTATTTTCTTTTGTAAAGAGAAAGGTGGGCGCTCTGGGTGCTTTGAGTGTGATAGTGGCTACAGGAAAAAGACTTCTTTCTCCCCAACACCAAGAAGTGTGGGGTTCTAGGAAAGGACACGGGACTGAGAGCCAGGGGACCTTATTTCTAGTCCCTTCTCTGTCCCTAAGTCGTTAGACCTTGAAAAGATAGTCACGTCTGCAGGGTTTTCTTTCCCATCTGTCCATCACGGGACGGGGAGCCAGTGGTTTTCGTGTGTGTGTCAATCGAAACCCCTTGGAGATTTTGGTAAGTTATGGACTGTCTCCTTAAGAAAACACGCCTGTGCTTGTGCACACATATGCAGATTTTACACGGAATTGTGAAATGGTGACACGCATCGGAAGCCCGCCCGAGGGCCCAGGCTAAGCATGCCTGAGCAGGTGGTCTCTACCATTTTTCTCTTCTCTACAGTATCGATTCTGAGGCCCGGAGATGTACTACTTATATTAGAGCATAGGTCTGTTGAGCTTTTGTTCTCTGCCCAGTAACCAGTTTTCTTTTTAATTTGCCAAATGAATCATTAACAGAGGGGGTTCAAAAGACTCTGCTCTGGGAAAATAGCCATGTCAATAAGAACACTCATATAACCAATTTCTGAATTTCTGGAAGAACAGAGAGCAGGAGCAACAGATTCAAACCTCTGTGCTCCACGGGAATCATCTAACACCGAAATGGCCCGCAGCCAATGGCAAGGCTTCCACGGGACTAATCTAGGCGCTGTTAGATGATCTTGATGACAGGGTGTGTGGGCCGCATTTGCAGCAAGATGTGTATGAGCTTTGTCCATGTCAATCACCCCAGGAAGGGTCACTGGGATCAGGCCAGGGTCTGCCAAGGCCACAGTGGCCGCCTGCATGGAAGGGCCAGAGGGGACGTGATAAGGAAGGACACACAGGACAGGCCAGGAGTAAGGTCAGTTCCCCCACAACCATGACTTCTGGAGGCCTTTCCCCACACTGTAGTGGGAATGCATGTCAAAATACATAAAATAAGACACTTTTAATATAGTTATTCAATAATTTCCTTAATAAAAAGATTAAAATTGACTCAGAAGATTGAGGACAGACAGCCATTGTAGCAATAACCGACCAAAGGCATTTTAATGTCATGATGTCTTCAGATTGATGGGAAAGAAGAGCCAAGTCTGTTATCGCTGTTAAGGGAACCCACCCGATCCTGCCAAAGGCCTGGCCGATCCCTGTCAATGGCTTATCGACTCAATTAGAGAGGCTGCCGTGTTGATGAACTTTGATTCCCTTCTCGGCTAATTTTTCTCCCACTGCCAGCTCCCCACTGGCCAGCCGTCTCTGCAGCCACAAGGAGTGCTGAGCAGGCATTTGCTGGTGGAGGGTGGAAATCCATTCCCACCACAGGAAACAGCTCAAAGCAGCTGATGGGTGGGTGGGTGGGGGACAGCGGCGGCGGCGGTGTAAGCGAGGAGCCGCAGGGGACACATGGTGAGAAGGAGAGGGGGTCTTTGTCATTAGGCACCTGGCCTGGAAAAGCTTATGCAAACCATGTTCAGCTCCTGTTGAATGACAGCCTCTGCCCCCTGGGTTCACATAAAGTTTTGCTACACTAAGTAACTCCAGGGAATCCTGGCGACCAAGGCTCTAGCCTCCTTGGCTTGAGTATCTGCTGGGTGTCCGGCATAGGTGCCAATGAGTTCACCCATCTTATATCATTGAATTATAATCTTCTGCACATGAGAACTTGGACTAAGAGAGGTTAAGAAATACGTTTGAGATCACTTCAAAAGTAACCTGAAATTCAAACCAAGCTCTGCTGGCACAAAGACCACGATTCTCAAAATGGGGGTGCCTGACCAGCAGCACCGTCTGGGAGCTTCTCAGAACTGCTGATTCTGTGCTCCCTCAGCCCTGCTACACGAGGGACCCTGTGAGCAGCCCCGCATCCCATGGCCTCCCAGCTCTGTGTGTGATTATGACCACTCTGCAGTCTGAGACCCACCCAACAACTCCGGAGTTTCTCTGAGACCCTTCCACCTCCCGCAGAGGTGGCTTGTCTGACGTCCAGCAGCTCTTTATGGGTAGACCCAGAACCAGAACCCGCACCAAGCCTTCTGCCTCCTTGTTTGTGTAATGATGTCAGGGAGGCAACCGAGAGAAAGTATCAGCCACCCCCACTGCTGTTGTGTTATTAATTCTCTAAGCATCGCACACATCCCTGCCTCACCAGGGTCAGGGGTAACTCCCACCTTCCCACCCCCATTCTCACCAGGGTCAGGGGTAACTCCAGAGCAGTGGCACATAGGAGACTGGGAATAATTTAGAAAGTAGGCGAAGATTGTTTCTGTTGCATCCCCCTACCTCCCCTCTCCAGACAGCTTTCTCCCTTTTGGTGTTCTTCTTCCAGGTGTCCCCGCATTGAGGGTGACCGACCATCACAGGTTGTCCAGGACGATCTAGATTTTAAAACAAAGAACGCTGCTTCCTGGAATAGTTTTCAATCCCAGGCAAACCGGGCGAGTTGGTCACCCCACCCCTACCCTGACCCATCAGTATTTCTCTCCTAGGCCCAGTCCTCAGTTGGAGGCCATTAGCCAATATTATTTTACATCCATTCAGGAAACAAATATTTATTTCCCCCTGCTGCATGCTGAGCACTGCCTTTACCCTGCTAACAGTCTTTTGGGAAAACAGCAAACTCATTACAATAGGCACTATTTGAGGGAAGTATAGTTCCGTGGGAATGAATTGCAAGGATGATTTCAGGGGATGTCAAAGAAGGCTTTCTAGAATAAAGTATGTTTTTTTGGAGAACAGCTCTTGCAGCTAAAGCCTAAAGTTCTTTAAAAACATATGTGGGTAGCTCTAACTGGGGGGCTCAACTTGTTGGGGCATTGCTCCATATGCCAAAAGGTTGCAGGTTCGATCCCCAGTTGGGCACATACCTAGCTTGTGTGTCCCACTGCTGGTTGGGCGTGTGTAAGGGAGGCAACCAAGTGCTGCTTCTTTGTCATGTCCTTGTTTGTCTCTCTCTCTCTCTCTCTTCCCCCTACCCTTCTCTCTAAATCAATAAAAGTCAAAGTGGATAAAATTTAAGGGTGGCACCAAGGGCTAAATATACCTTGAATTTTGAGACAGGCCTTCCTAAAAATATGGAAACAGCTGAACATGCGTGCACACACACACACACACACACACGTGTTTATCTTCTCCTGATCTTGAAGAAGGGAGTAAATTAAAGCTGGACAAGCCAGCCCAGGAGTGGCTGACCCCTTCCCCAGGCCATCACTTGGTGCCTGCCACTCCAAACAAGTGGATAACTGGAGACTGTTTGGTGATAGCAACTGGGCAAACAAACCTGGAGGCAAGCACGGTGTTATCCGAAGCTCATTCCGCATGCCTTGGGCAGCAGCAGTCCTTGGGGTGAAAAAAAAAAGTTGCCAACGTAGAGGGAAGAATCAAGGCGTGGGGGACAGGGGAGGGACATGGGAAAATGTAGTTTGGTCAGCAATTTCCAATTTCTTTTTTTTAAATCAGAAAATGTAGCAAGTAAAACAGAGAAGAGGTCCCGTTGGACTTCTTATACAGAGTCTTATAAACAAGAGAGACAAAGATAGAATGAAATTGTGTTTGCCTGAGAGTCTTTCATAATTGATACATGTTAAATAATTTAAGACCATCAGGCTGAGGCAAAGGCTTGCTTCAAGATTTTCTACTGCTCTCCGCTGCTCCTCATGACCAGAAGAGGTGAGCGAGAGCCAAGGGTGATTACCTTTCCCACCTTTGTCTTCTGTAGTCCGTCTCAGTTAACACTGCGCTAGCGTGAGATTTCAAGTTGATTTGCTAAGGGCGACCTAATTGTTTTTCTCCTGCTGCCCTGATGGCAGCCCTGCCCACTGGGCTTCCTCTCCCAGATCAGGACAGGGACAGCAGCAGCTCACAGCTGGCGTGGGGTCTCCCAGAATGTGTGCCAGGCTCTACCTTAGATGCAGACAGAAGTCGGAGAAGCAAACGACACCCGTGCCTCTGTCCACACTGACACAAGCAGGGCAGAGACCACCTGGCTCCTGTCACATCTGCTGTAAGAGATGTTTGGGGAAAAGTTTTGAACATTAAGAAAGGGAACCACCCTGGCTGGTGTGACTCAGTGGACTAAACAGTGGCCTGTGAACCAAAGGATTGCAGGTTCAATTCCCGGTCGGAGCACATGCCTGGGTTGTGGGCCAGGTCCTTGGCTGGGGGCACATGACAGGAAACTGATTGATATCTCTTTCACACATTGATGTTTCTATCCCTCTCTTTCTCCCACTCTTCCCCTCCCTCTAAAAGTAAATAAATAAAACTAAAAAAGAAAGAAGAAAGAAAGAAAGAAAGAAAGAAAGAAAGAAAGAAAGAAAGAAAGAAAGAAAGAAAGAAAGAAAGAAAGAAAGAAAGAAAGAAAACTCATTCACCTGTTGTGTGTTTTTGTTGCCATCCATTTTTTGGGATGGAGAAATAAGCCAAGACAGACAGAGAAGTGAGGGGTGATTCCTGAAGGGAGGTTTGAATGACAGTTTGTCAGCAGACTGGGAGTCACGCAGTTCAGAGTAGCTAATTAAAAGAATAAAAAATGTATCAAGGGTTTCCCAAACAGGTTCTAAATTATTTGTTCAAAGTGGCAAAACAACAGTAAATTTTAATTCAATAAATTGAATTCTGAATATTTACTCTACAGAGACAAAAGAAATATTTGCAGTAAAGGCTGTCGAAAGGCATGCAATGGAATGTTAACCTTGGTCACCCAGGAGGTTAACTTTTCTCATGACATATTTTTGTATGACTTGCAATGTGTTACTTTTTTATTTATTGAGATATAATTGACACACAACAATGTATTATTACTTTTATGTGTACAACATAATGATGTGATATATGCATATATTGTGAAGCCGTGTTACTTCTGTAAATTTTAAAAATGTGCTTAGGAATGACAAAGTTAATGATGATGCCATGCTCTTTAGGTCGCAGAAGAAGACAAAGAGGAGAGTGAGGAAGAGCTGATCTTTACGGAAAGTAACAGCGAGGTTTCCGAGGAGGTGTACACTGAAGAGGAGCAGGAAGAGGAGGAGGAAGAGGAAGAGGAGGAAGAGGAGGAGGAGGAGGAAGACAGCCACGAAGAGGAAAGCGCGATCGAAGATGAGAAAGAAATTAATGGAAATGTAAATTATGATAGTGTCAACTCCAACAACTCCAGGCCACAGACATTTAAAAGTCAAATGGAAAACATAAACTTGACCAATGGCCACGGTGGAAGGAACACAGAGTCGCCCGCTGCCATGCACCGTTCCGGGAACCCCACGGTGATTGAGGACGCCTTGGAGAAGATTAAGAACAACGACCCCGACACCACGGAGGTCAACTTGAACAACATCGAGAACATCACATCGCAGACCCTCACGCGCTTCGCCGAGGCCCTCAAGGCCAACACGGTGGTGAAGACCTTCAGCCTGGCCAACACTCACGCCGACGACAGCGTGGCCCTGGCCATCGCCGAGATGCTCAAAGTCAACGAGCACATCGCCAACGTCAACATCGAGTCCAACTTCGTCACGGGCAAGGGCATCCTGGCCATCATGCGAGCCCTGCAGCACAACACAGTGCTCACGGAGCTGCGCTTCCACAACCAGAGGCACATCATGGGCAGCCAGGTGGAGATGGAGATCGTCAAGCTGCTGAAGGAGAACACCACGCTGCTGAGGCTGGGCTACCACTTCGAGCTCCCGGGGCCCAGAATGAGCATGACGAGCCTCCTGACGCGCAACATGGATAAACAGAGGCAGAAGCGGATGCAGGAGCAAAAGCAGCACGAGGGGTACGACGGAGGATCCAATCTCAGGACCACAGTCTGGCAAAGAGGGACGCCTGGCTCTTCACCTTATGCATCTCCCAGGCAGTCTCCCTGGTCGTCTCCCAAACTCCCCAAGAAGGCCCCA
>PVKM010049107.1:0-11019 GCA_004027735.1 Carollia perspicillata
AAGTCTTTCTCCATCTTGTTTTGATCCCCTGACTTGGCCTCCCTCTCTTTGATGAGTCACCCAGTCTTCTTCCCGCAGCTCCTA
Organism: Carollia perspicillata; assembly: GCA_004027735.1. NCBI lineage: Eukaryota > Metazoa > Chordata > Mammalia > Chiroptera > Phyllostomidae > Carollia > Carollia perspicillata. Next base: position 85 of record PVKM010049107.1, read on the forward strand.
TCAGAGGGAGGGCAGCTGGAGGCCTCCCCGTGCAGCCCCCAGGGCAGACAGGGCCCTGGGGGTGGTGCGCCCAGGCTGGCCTGGGTCACTCTAAAAACAATCCCAGCTCACCTACAGATGTCAGGCAGAACTTGCCTTCCGCCCCAGGAAGAAGCCTGGAGACTCAGCCTGGAGCTGCCACGATGGCGGACATGTGCCCAGGGATGGTCCGTCTGTGACCCCACTGGGAGCCAGGTACACTTATGGGGCACTGGCCATGGGCAGGCTGCACCCTGGACACGTCACACCTCTTATCTCCTTCCCCTGGAGAGGTAGGGGCGGTTAGTGTCATTAAAGAGCTCAGAAGGCAACAGAGAGGCGAAGTAACTTGCCCACGGTCACACAGCCACAAGCGGCAGATCTGCCTGGCCCTTCCTCGTTCTTTCTATGACACTGGAGGGACGACATCAAGACTTCAGGGAAAGTTTATGGGATTGACGCTGGGGAGTAACTGGAAGTCTATCAGGCCAGGGAGTGGGGCTGCATCAGACTGCAGAGGGCCCAGCCTGCTCCCTGCACCCTCCCCCAGGCCGCCAGGACAATAAAAAGACATCCCAGGGGTGATCCACACACACCCCCACACCCACTTAGGGGCATTTATCCCCCACCCCTACCCCCACGGGGCACTATCTCTAATCACCGCTGATACCCACCAGCTCTGCCTCCGCGCTCGGGAATTTCCTGCAAGGCTGAGACATCCGTGAGAACGAGCATCTTCTCACGGCCTTTGGGCAAAGGGAGTTGGGTGTCTTTTAGTTAGAATTGTCATCATTCTTTTTTTTTTTTTTTTTTTTTTGGTATCTTACAAAATCCAACACATGGTGGAGGTGGGGAAATGAAGCCCCAGAGGGGAGAGGTCGGGGTTCATTAGGTCTGAACCCAAAGGAGAAATGTTTTTTGGACCAATCCAACCCCAAGGTCAAAGAAGCCTTTCATAATATTTTTAAAAACATTTTTATTCTGTGGTTTAATGACACAAGTAATATATGAAGAGATCCGCTTAAAATCTCAAACATGCCTGATGAAATTGAGATGTTGACCCCCACATCCCGTCTCGTTCTTTTGGGAAAGGGACCATCCTGCTTGACTTAACATCCTCTGGGCTTTGCAAAGCCTCTGATTTTAAACATTTTCTCTGTCCTGTGAGGAGGCCCGGCCGGGGGTCCCCCTGTTTTGTCTGGTTTCCTCTTCAACCTTGCCTTTCCCGGGGTCTGCCTGAGAGTCAGCGGAGGGGAGGGTCCCACTCCCCGCCCAGCCAACTCGCCACTCCAGCTGCTCCGAACATCGGGCCCAGGACAAGAGAACCCGCAGCACCTCGGGAGCCCCGCAGCTGCCTTCAAATAGTAGCTCTGTGTCATTCCCACAGAGCAGCCACGCTTGGTTTTGTCTGGAACTGTCTGGAAATGGAGGCAATGGGCCCTGCACACCGTTTCCAACTCTCCGGAGCTGGGGGCCTCACGCCAAGGGACAGACAGATCCTTTAGACCAAATGTTCCTTCGGATCGGTGTGGGGGAGGCCTGCCGGCAGGCTCCCACTCCCCAGCAGGGGGTTGCTCAACACCACCCCCGCCTTGCCCTGGCTGCCCCAACAGCACACCCAGTATGTTTGCCTTTGCACAGCTCCGTTCCCCATGAGCTAACCTCTGACATAGTCTCAGTACTTTACATCCCCACGTTCACGTGTGACACAGAGACCCTATGTGGTGGGTTCGGCTGTTATGCCCACCTGGCAGGCGAGGAGACCGAAGCAAGTACCCGAGGTGAGCACGGCGACTCAGTGGCAGAGACATGCCCGAGGCGGCCTGTTCTCCAAACCACGACAGTATACGCTCCCTTTGGGTCCCTCTACATTCACTGTCCCCACCTCTTTGAAGGGGACAGAAGAACGTTTCATATCGAGGGTGATGCTAACAAGAGGACTAACCCCACAAGGCCATGCGGTAGAAGGGACGAGCCACTCATGAAGCCTAAGAGGCATGCATGGGTTCTCATCACGAGCTTTTTCTCGCCCCAGGACCTTTGCACATGCTGTTCCCTGTGCCTGGAACATTTCTCTCGTCCTACCCACCCTTCCACCCTTGGTGCCTGATTCTTCCCACGGCCAACCTGCTTCTATCTCTTACGTGAGGAGCTAGATCACCCACCCACTCATACTATTTATTCTTCCACTCACACAATGCACATGCCTACTATGTGCCAGGCACGACGTTGTTGACGAGACAGACAGACACAGCCTCTGCTCTTGTGAGTCTTGTAGGCTGGAGCTGGGCAGAAAATGGTCAGCCAAGAGACTAGCACACAGTAGGTGGTCAGTGGGCAAAAGGCGGACTTGGAGGGGCTATGGTAGGTGTAGCTGAGGACTCGGAATGGAGAGGCTGTGTACCTGGGGGTGCACTGAGCTGGCACCCGCACTCGTCTGCCTCCCCCGACCCGTCCCCTCGCTTCCGGTACCCTCTTTCCAGGGTGGCGAGAACAGAAACTGCCTTCCCCTTCCTGAGTCATTTCACAGAAAAAATTACTTCCAAACCTCCCAGCTCCTCAGAGGGGCCCAGGCTGCGCAGAGCTCTCCACGCTTCAGTTGCCATGGCAGCCAAGTGGGTTTCGCCCGCCCCAGCATCCTGTTCATTTCATTGATTCCCTCCGCATTCTCTTAGGCCACTTTGTGCCACAGCCCGTGGCAGCCCCAGACACACAGAGGACAGCGGACACTCCTGAGTCCAGCCTGGCGGGAAGGAGCCTCGAGGAGAAGACTAGCAATTAGACTGCACACGCTCACACGTGCACACACGCACTGACCCCCGGGCCTAGGCAAGGGGAAAATCAAGGTATTGCAAGCTTGTGGGGGAAGAAGAGACATATATGCCATCACTTCTGCCCTGTGCGCTTGGTCACGTGGACCAGCCCATGTGAGATAGGACCAGACTTTGCCGGGTGTGCCTGCCAGCCGGCGGGACCACTGGGACCATCTCAGAGGCAGAGGCCATGCTAAGTGATGGCCTTTCCTTCTCCCTTGCTAACGAAAATCCGATTTCAACCTGATGGCTTCCCACTAGCTCCAACAAGAGAAGCGGGTTGATTGGAGTGCACCAGGTAACCCCATATCCCTAACCCGGGGTAGCTGGAGAGTATGCAGGGGACCTACTCCCAGCCAAGGGAACCCCGGGGGCTCCTAAGAAAGTACCGATTCTGGGACTGGGCTACATCCAGACTGCTGCTTGCTCAACAGAGCAATATTAGTGCCTCAACAGCTTTTTGTTGAGTATTCTGTTGCATTCTACCAAAAGCGTGCCAATACACACAAGCCCCTTGTCAAGCATGGGGAAATCAGGGCAGGCTTCCGGGAGGAAGTGTTTTTAAGTTGGGCCTCTGTGAACGATGAGTTTGCTAGATCAGCCAGAGGGAAGAAGCATTCCAGACCGTGCGAAGAGCATGACAGGGGCCCAGAGGTCTGAAGGAACGGGGTCCCTTTGTCCCCAGACCAGGAGACACATGAGAGTCAGTGGCAGAGGCAAGGGGCAATGCTGGAGGGGGAGCAGGGCCCAGGTTAAAAGGGCGCCACCAACCAGGCTTAGGCGGCTGGACTTCATCCAGCAGGTGAGGGGGGCCGTGAGGAGCGGCGGGGCTACTTTTCACAAGGATCCTTCTGGAGGCAGCGTGGAGGGGGCAGAAAGGGCGGTGGGTGGGACGAAAGGCCCACCCAGACCAGAAGCAGGGCTCACTGCGGATGGGTGAGCGCCAGGGCAACACCGAGGCCCCTGGCTGGACCCCGCAGCCCCCACCACCTAGAGCTCAGAGAGGGACTTCCCTCTAGAAAGTGGCACGTTTGGGCCACATCTTGCTCTAAAATCATGTAGCAGTTCCTCGTTACACTAAAAGCAAACCCCCAGCACCTGCCCTGGCCTCGCCCACGTCACCTTGCACCCCAGCCCTCCTTGCCCAGCGTGCTCCCATCCCACTGGCCCCGAGTGGAACCGCCGTGAATTGTGAATGAGTTACCAAGGCTGGAGCTGAATCATCCCCCCACACCTCCGGCATCCATGGGGGCTGGCGGAGCGGAAGGCAGATGAATGGGCGGAGGAGCACCTTTGACTGCGCAGCTTGCGGCTCAGCCCCGCCGCCCCACGATTTCCTTCTCGTATGGAGTATCCGGCGGGGCAGGGGGCCTGGAATGGGGGTGTCAGTCCCCACCCTGTGGAGCGTGGAGTGATGGGCTGTCTGACCCCTCATTTCAGATGAGGGAGCAATCAAGTGAGAAACAAATTAGAACCCGATGGGTTTGCCTTGCATCCAGGACTCTGTCTATCTGTCCACCAGAGGATGCTCTGGAGAGAGGTGACAAAGCCCTCTGGTGGCTAGTTAGCTTGCTATTGGGAGAGGGCCTCCCCAGCACATGGGGAATAAGAAGGCAGAGACTGCCCCCACCTGGCAGGAGCTAGGGCTCACGCTGCAAGAGCCAAGAACCCCAACAGCCCCAGGCTGACGCACCCGCTGGTGAAGCTGCCTTTTAATGACCACCTGCTATGTGCCAGGCTCCTTCCATAGACCAGCTCCTCTAACCCTCACAGTAACCCTGGGAGGCCCATCTACAGAAGAGAATATGAGGCTCTGAGAGGTTTGCCGCTCTGGCCAAGGCCACTCAGTTCCTCAGCAGCAGAAAACAGGGGCAAACCCAGACCCGAGTCCCAAAGCCCAGGCTTCCACCTTTCCACCGTTGAACATAGCGTTACTCTGGGCTTGTCGTGAATGGCCATCGTGATGCTGAGCGTTCCTCATGTACCTGATTTCTTGAGAGTTTTTATCATGAAAGGATGTTGGAGTTTGCCAAGGGCTGTTTCTATAGCTGTTGAGATGAGCACATGACTTACATCTTTCATTCTATTGATGCGATGCATCCCGTGCATCGATCTGCCTGTGCTGGGCCATCCCGCACCCCAGAGATGAGTCCCACTTGATCATGGTGTCTGACCCGTGCCGCGGGCTGTTGGATTCAGTCTGCTGGCATTTTGTTCAGAATGTTTTCAACTGTGTTTATCGGGGATGTTGGCCTGTAGTTTCCTTTCCTTGTGGTGTCCGCATCTGGCTTTGGTATAAGGATAATGCTGGCCTCACAAAATGAGTTTGGAAGTATCTCCTCCTCTTGGATTTTTTGGGGAAGAATTTGAGAAGGATGGGTGTTAATTCTATGTTAAATGTTTGGTGTAATTCACCAGTGAATTATAAAAAGTCCTGGACTTTTCTGGTTAGGAATTTTAAAATTATTATTACATTTCAATCTCCTTAGTCATCACGAGTCTGTCTGTGTTTGCTCTTCCCCACTGTTCAGTGTTGGTAGGTTGGATGATTCTAAAAATATATCCACGTCTTCTAAGTTGTCCAAGTTGTTGGCACATAATTATCCGTGGTGGTCTTTTATGATACTTTGTATATCAGTGGTATTCATTGTAATGTCTCCTCTTTCACTTATAATTTTACTTATTTGATCCCTCTCTCTTTTTTCTTGGTTAGTCTAGCTAAAGTTTTGTCAATTTTATCTTTTCAGGGAAACAACTCATCATTTTATAAATGTTTTCCATTGTTTTGTTCTCTCTTCCGTTTATATCTGCTCTAATTCCCTGTATTCTTTCCTTCCTTCTGCTAACTTTGGGCTTAGTTTGGTCTTCTTTTTCCAGTTCCTTGAGGTGTAATGCCAGGTTATTTACTTTATGTATGCACTTCCTGCTACGAACTGTCCTCTGAGAACAGCTTTTGCTGCATCCCATATGTTTTGATATGTCATGTTTCCATTTTCATTTGTCTCAAATATTTTTTTGATTTTCTTTTCAATTTCTCCTTTGATCCATTGGTTGTTCCCTAATAGGCTGTTTTTATTTTTCACATGTTTGTGCATTTTTTAACCTTTTTCCTGCTATTTCTAGTTTCATCCTGTTATGGTCGGAAAAGATCGTTTCCATCTCTTTGAATTTGTCGAGACATGTTTCGTGACCTGATGCATGACCTCTCTCGGAAGATGTTCGGTTCACGACGGCCAGGCTCGTCTGGCGCAGGATGTGGGTCAAACCCCCGTGTCCTCATCGCCTCTCTGTGTGCACGCCCTAGCCATGCCGAGAGGGCAGTACTAAGGTCCCCAACTATTAACATATTGGTGTTTACCTCTTCTTTTAGTTCTGTTAGTATTTGCTTCACATGTTTGGTGCTCCAGAGAGAGCCTTTGCTATGTGAAAAAAGTATACATTATGTGATGCATATTTCATATAAGTGGGTACATATAGTCTATATATGTATGTATAGACTGCTATATGTAATCTCCTAATATATAGACTACATCTATAGAAATATAGACTATACATACACATATGTACATGTGTATATATAGTATGTAGTACTGTATAGCATGTGTGCATATTACATATGCATGTATTATATACTATATACTATATATGCTATATTATAAATGATATACTATATATTATGTGCTATAATGTATACTATGTGCCTCTTCCTTCCAAAAAGTTATGGAAAGAAGAAAATATACAAAAGAATTTGCTCAAATTATAAAGTGGCCAGCAAAACCCACCATTGCACCCGAAAGGCCCTGTGGGCTGTCCCTGAGAGCAGAGGCCTCGAGCTCATTCCCGGCTCATTCCCGAAGCACCGCCTGCTGAGCGCAGGGCCGCGCCCCTCCCCCGCTCTGTGGGTCCCACACTCTGGATCCCGGCACTGCTGGCACTCGGCCCCCAGGACCAGAGCAGCCACAACGCAAGCCTCGCCCAGAACCAGCCGAGGGCTGCCCCTCCGTGGGAGCGCATCCCAGCTGATGTCCCGGATGTCCTCGGGCGTATCCGCAGGCCCAGTGTACGCAACCGGAGGCCGGGAGAGCCCGGTTTCCCGCCATTTCATTCTTCCAGTCCCGCCCGCTTCAGCTCACAGCGGAGCATCTCTCCTTCGGCTTGCTCCAGCCCCCCCTCGGTGCCGGCCGCCTTTCACAGCCAGCTCAATCATTCGTCCCTCTCTCATTGAATTGCTCTTTTTCCCTTTCTTACTTCACAGCACATTCATCTCCCCTCCCCTCCGTTTCCCATCGTATTTCCACTTGCTTTTCGTTCAGAAGCTTGATGTTCTAGGTCCAATCCTACCCTCTCACTTCCTGGCCCCGTCAATTGAAAGCAGTGGGTATTGATCGACATTCCCTGCAGCATTCCCCATTGTCCCCGGCGCCGTTGAACGCAGCCATTTGCAAAGCTTCGGTCTCCCGAATTCATTTCCCTTTCCAGGAGCTTCTCCAGGAGGGGCCTGTTGCCGCCTTCGAAGCCACCCTGCTCCTGACTCCACTCCTGGGTGGCTCTTCCCCCCGACCTTTGTCCCCTGGCCCTTCTGAGACTCTCAGTGCCTGAAGGAGCCTCCCCCGCCTGTTCCTGACACCGGGGTGGCCCTGGGCCCAGGGGCCTGAGGCAGGAACATGTGGGTTTCTTAATCACAGTAAGAGCACATTATTGATTTCTTCCTGGGTCCAAAATCTATTTAGAAGAATGGGTTTGGTTTGGTTTTCTTTTTTTTTCCTCCAGAATGTGAGAAAGCATTAGCAAATCCTGTATGAGGTCTATCCAGAAAGTATCCAACCATGTACTATGAAAAATAGAGGCATTTATTGAAGAAGATACAAAACACAAGACACATTGCACACAGGACACTGATGTCTCAGTCCCCTTCAAAGTAGGCACCTTGGGACCTCGCACAGTTCTCCCAGTCACCATCAGCTGCTCTGTCCTATTTTCCTGAATCTCACTGACGGTCTGAACTCTCTTTCCTTTCAAAGGTGATTTTAGTTTGGGGAAAAGCCAGACGTCACAGGGCACCAAATCTGGGCTGTAGCGGGGCTGAGTCACCTGAGTGACTTGATGTTTCAGCAAAAGACTCTGCATGAGACGTGATGTAGGAGTGGGCATATGGTCCTGATGAAGCTGCCAATCACCAGTCGCCCATAGCCACGGCCTTCTGAATCATCCAAATAGTTTTCGTGGAGGAATGCTCAAGCTTAATGCAAAATTTGATGCAGATTCATTGCTCTAGTCACTCAGTCATTTTGAATGTGACGGCCACACAAGACACATGCTCACTCACTGGCATCCACCGCCCCCACTGACTGGAACAGCGAAGTCATCATTGTTCACGCACGTGCATTCCAGTCCGCTCCCCTTGGCTGCCAGGTTACATCGATGTCGCACAAACCATTTCCTTTATGTTAACAGTGGTCGAACTTTTACCAGGCAGACCTCATTTATGAGAAGGGACTTATACCTAGAACGTATCAAGAAGCCCTAAAACTCAATGACAGAAAGACCAACAAACCAGTGTTTAAATGGGCAAAGGACCTGAGTCAATGCGCACCCACATACTCGACAAGCCCATGAAAAGATGTTCCACGTCACTCACCGTCAGGGAAGCGCAAATCCAAACCACAGTCAGATGCCACAACAGTCTCTACACGACCATGATTTTGTAAGACGGAAAACGGTGGATGTCAGCAAGGATGTAGGGAAAGCGGCGACCTCACGCACTGCTGATGGAAATGCAGAACCGGGCAGCCACCGGGGAAAACAGTCCACCGCGACTCAGTAACTTAGACACAGAGTTACCACGGGACCCAGCATTCCCACTCCTGGGTGTGGGTCCGACGGAATTGAAAACAGGTGTTCGAACAAAACGTCTATGCCTACGTTCGTAGTGAGGCAGGACAGTGAGAAGCTAGGAAAATTCCTTGGCAAGTGGACTGGGCGGAAACTGAGACAAGGTCATTAAACGGGGCCGAACGATCTGACCGACGTGCAGCCCGCTAGTGAACCTCAAGACCTCGTCTTCCCTAACCAAAGACTCCTGAGAGCACACGGTTTGGACCTCCCCTCCCCGGCCAGCGGGCACACAGCGTGAAACACCTGGGTCGGGGAGTTAGGCAAGAGAGACCCAGTTCGTGGCGTCTGCGCCAGCCAAACCCAAGGAAGGACGGGTGAAGTCAGGGAAACAAATACCAAAAAACCTGGTTAGAGCCGGAGGGACCCAAAATGAAAGCAAAGCAGTGAAGCCGACCAGAGAATGACCCTCAACTCCCCCGTGTGCTCATTTGGGTGAATCGACCTCTGAAGGACGCCCCTAGGAAACGAATGCATATTCCGTTAAGACCCTCCCATGAGACCTCCCCTAGGATTCCAGGCCTGCAGAAGAGAGATTAAAACCCTCAAGACAAAGGAGGCGACCGGCCTGCACCTTCACTTTTCCCTCCTAACTCTAAGGGGTCTCGTGAGGCTTGTTGTAACCAGGAGAGCAGTGGGCGGCGGCAGCTCGTCCTGGGCTGACCTCGTCTCCAAGGGCCCCTTTGTGACTCTTCCTTCCCAGTCAGCTAAGAGCCACCCCGCCCTGGCTGACGTCTTTCCTATGACGCGTCCAGGGAGCCCAGGCGGAGCCCCTCCTAGTCTCCCTCCTGCTGCTTTTCGACCCTCAGGCCTTCCTTGGTTTCACTGTCTCCAGCTTTAAGAAATGGACTCTCAAAAGCCACCTGCACTCATGCTGTGAAATCGTTCCCGCACAAAGTCAAGGGCCCACACACTACCGGCTGGCCCGGGGCAGATCTGCTCTGGCCTCTCTGGTGACACCAGCGCCACTATCCACAACAGCCAAGAGGTGGAAACGACCCAAACGCCTGTCAGCCAAGGAATGGTTGCACATGCACTGCGGTCTGTCCGCACAATGGGAATATCAGTAACGCCTGTCAGAACAATGGCAGTCAGGGCAGTGAACACCAACAACGAAGGACAGTGGCTCCTGAGGAACAAGAAAAAAAAAGAGCCCTGGCTGGGGTGGCTCAGCGGATTGAGTGCCAGCCTGCAAACTGAGAGGTCGCTGGTTCGATTCCCAGTCAGGGCACGTGCCTGGGTTACGGGCCAGGTCCCCAGTTGTGGGTGTGCAAGAGGCAACCGCACATTGATGGTTCTCTCCCTCTCTTTTCCACGCCTTTCTTCTCTCTCTAAAAAAGAAACAAATAAAATCTTTAGAAAGGAAAAAAAGTGAGAGGGGCCTTACAACTCCCTGATGACAGGCCGCCTGCCCGGGCTGCAGAACAGGAGTTGGGAGCATAGTAGGAGCCGGGACAGCCAGAGTCTGCAGGGCAAAGCCCTGGAGAGGAGAAAGATTCTCGGAGACAGCTCTAGAGATCTGCAGAGGGCCCCTCTGAGTAGCAAGCGGCGTGTTCCCAGCACACGCACAGGAATAAAATACCCAAGGCCGGAGAAGAATCCCCTGCAGAGAGGAGGGGGGAAATGGGCCCGGAGCTCACACAGGGCCAGGAGTCGTGCCCCTCTCCGGCAGCGAGCGTGGAAAACCTCCTGACTCACAGAGCATCATCGAACGTCTAAGAAGCCTCCGGCCGCAGGAGTGGGGGAAAATTCACCCTAGATCAAATGCAGCCTGCTGCCACCTAAGACACATAAAGATAAGATGTGAAACTTGGATCAAAGTGTTTCCAAATAACTTAAGTGTACCCCAGAACAAGGCCCCAGAACATGTGAACGAACTTGACAATATCCTGCCCCCAAGGAGGTAACACTCTTGTACAGAGTCCACCATTCTCAGCTTCCCCTCGGCTGACACCCCGTGTAGGCCGCCACCACCTCTCACCTGGACGGTCACGGTAACCTGCTGGCAGGTCTTCTCCTCCCCCTCTTGCTTCTCGCAGGCAGGCCAGGCCAGGTTATCCTGCAGGAACAAAACCACCTGAAAGCCTAGTCACATCACCAGCAAAGGTTTTACTCCACACTCACCCTCAACACAGGCCTGGAGAGGGGCCCTGCTCCTCTCTCTCAGTCCACTTGGCCCGAGATAAAAATATCACAGACACGGGCAGCTGAT
>PVKM010049108.1:0-11018 GCA_004027735.1 Carollia perspicillata
CCTCCCTGTGCCATCCTCTGAAACTGCGGTCCTTGCCATGACCCCACCAGGGCCACCCTGATGGAAGGATCATTTCCAAGGGGGCTTTGGTTTCTGGGTGGCCCCACCTCGTCGGGGGGTAGCTGGCACTGAAACACTGCCTGAATGAGCCCTGGGAGTCACCAGGGGGCTCCGGAAGGTCACCCCCAGTGGGGAAGGCCTGGGATCCCGAGGCCCATTTGTGTGGGGGCCACTGATGGGAGGGTGGCCAGTGGTGGGGACAGTCAGGTGGGTGAGGGAATGGGAACGCTCCCGCCTCACTGGGTGTGGAGAATCTAACGCACCCCTGGACAACTGCCAGGAGTCTGCCCCCGCCCTGGGCTCTGTCTTCAAGGGAGCAGCTGGGTGAATGGCACGCAGAGGGGTCTCCCTGGGGTGGGGCGAGTGGCCCCTAGGGGTTGCCGGGGGTGTCCAGAAGAGGGAATGGAGTTTTGCAGTGTCCCCCTTTGCCATCCAGGGGGCCTCCAGGCTGGCACCCTCAGGTCGGGAGCCAAATAGTGACTCATCGCAGTAAGACGGAGTGTGGCTGATCAGTCTGGCAAAGGGAAGAAAGACACAGTGAATCCACAGAGTGAACAAACCCTACAACCTTAACCCCCCCTACCCACCTCACCCATGCCACGCACCTGGGAGGGCTGCCTATGGATCCCAGAAGTCCCTGTTCCCCAGCCTGGCATCCAGTGAGGCCACAGCCCCCTCATGTACCACTACCCTCCATCTCTGCTATTTTGCCCCTGCCAAGCATCCAGTCCCCCCATTCCCTGGGATGTGCCCCAGGCCTGGGCATTTGCATATTTCACCCTCCTGGCCACATGACCCATTCTGTCCAGTGAAAGTCTGCCTTAGGACCTTTGCTAAACTACTGGACAAGAGATGTTTTTCTGTCTCCTGGTCTTGAAAAGCTGGCAGGCATAAGGGCAAAGTAGCTGGTGGCCGTCTCTCCCGGAATGGGGGGCGTGGGGAAGCTGCTCAAAGACGAAGACAGAACCCAGCGACAGTCTGAGCCCCTGTTACATAAGGCCCAAGTTCCTTTTTCTGCTGAAACCAGTTTGGGGTAAGTTTTCTATCACTTGCAACCAAGAGTCCTAATTAATATAATATTAGTCTTTATAACCGTCATTTTTTCTACTAACCTCCCCTTTTCCTTTGTCCTAGTGGCCTTGTCAGCTGATCCCTTTGCAGTTCCATGGCCCCTCTGAGTTGAAATTTCTGCATATTTACTAATGGCTTTTCCTATGCACGCCCTGGACTCAGCATGCCACATACATCATCTCATTATTTCTCACAACATTCGCAGGAGGGTGATATTCACAATCCCATTTTACAGACAAGAAAACCAAGGCATGGGGAGGGTAAAGCCCCACAGCAAAAGGATGGAAGGGACAAGATTCCAATCCCGCCTGCCTTCAGGACTCTTAGCTCTCCATCAGGACATCAGACCTACATACACACCTTCGGGGCCTCCCCTCAGCAATTAGTATTATTTTTTATTACTCCCGCAAGTATTCACGGAAAACCTGTGAGGTCCGTGGTTTCTGGCCAGGACTGAAAATGCTCAAATATGCAAACTTCAAGTCTTTGGAAAGCCAACCTTCTGCCACTTAATTTCTCAAACCGTATCTCGTTGAGGCGCACCTGCCTGGTGCCACAGCCTTTCCTCAGTAACACCTCTACCTCTCGTGCACCTTCTCACGTGGCACCCTCTACTTGTCAGCATCCAGCACAAAGCCCCATCCTCCAGGAGGGCATGGCGTTCACTGTAACCTCCCTTGTCATGGACACTATACTTCTGTTAATGCAGCCTCACATTTACATGAGCGTTTCCGCCACATTGTAGGTGTCACTGCTGCTAATGTCAGGGTGACCCTCGTCAGGCGGTGGCCCACAGACCCTATCAGGAACATCACCCTCAGCCTGACATCACAGTAACAAATCTTGCTTTTATCTCGTTGAACTTTATCTCCTTAAATAGGGATCATTCCCTTTTCTGGACTCAAGTATGTCCCTGCTGGCTCAGCAGAGATCATAAATATAATTGGCTGTTTGTTAGGGACTGAATTGTGTCCTCCCAAAATGCACGTCGAATTTTAAGGAGGTAATTAAAGTTCAGTGAGGTCATGAGGGTGGGCCCTCTTTCAGAAGAGACACCAAGAGTTCACACACTCACGAAGAAAAGGCCATGAGAGGACACAGAGTAAAGGTGGCCATCTGCAAGCCAAGGAGAGGCTTTGGGAGGAACCAACCCTGCTGGCACCTTGACCTTGGACTTTAAGTTTCCAGAACTGTGAGAAATAAATTTCTTTTGTGAAGCCCCTCAGTCTCTGGGATTTTGTTATGGTGGCCACAGTCAATTATTACACCAGTCTCTTGTGTCTTTGTCCAAAACACTGATAAAGAAATAAGGAGCTCTGTGGCCCACCGCTAGGTACCTCCTTCCAGGCTGATATTAATCTGGAATAATCCAAATAATCTAAATCTAATCTATTTACTTTATAACCATTAGCATGAGCTTCTGTTTTTCTAACTCGTTCAAAAAAATGCAGCAAGAAGCATTTTCAAAATGACTTGCTGAGATCTGCCACCACCGCATCTCTGTCATTTCATGAATCAACCACACTAATAATCTTATGCAAATTGCTCTGTAAACTTGGGCCAATCCTGACCTCTCTGGGCCCCAGAAGCCAGTTTGTGACATCGCAGGATGGGTATTCCACCATCGCAACCATCATCACTATTATTTATCCAGAGCTTTCTAAGTGTCAGGTTACTGCGCCAAGCACAGTACACACCTCACCTCATTTAATCCTCTCAATAACCCCACTAAATCCATTTTCCATGCCAGGAAACTGCTGGTCAGGTAGGTCAAGGTACATGCCCAAGGTCACACAGCATGTGACCTGCAGGGCTGTAGCAGGAACCTAGGTGGCTACCCTGGGTGTAGCAGGGCATCTGCCCATGCTGTTACCTGTATTTGTTCTTCTTCCTCGGGGTGAAGGTCGGGGTGCTGCCCCTGGAGGAGGTAGTCTCACAGCTCCCCGAAGCCTGCAAAGCCTCTTTGCCCATTCCTTTGGTTCTGTTGGCCTTCTCCACCCAGGGTGGGTCAAAGTCTGGTGGTGTGGGCCGGGTGCCTGAAGGGCTGCCAAACAAAGTCTCATCCACGTATGAGGCCCTGGCCTTGACCTGACAGCCGCCCCGGCAGCGACGCTGGCGGTGAAGGGTCTGCATCCCACTGATGGCCAGCTCCACAGGGTCTTCATGCTGCCCGTGGTCCCAGGTGACAGCAGGCACGCTCTGCCCGCCAGGCCCTGCCTCCAGGGCTCCCTGTGAAAAGGGGGTTGGGGTGCCATCCCTCCGTCATCAGCAGTGCCATCACAGAGAGATTGCTAGTCTCTTCTGTCTCCATCCCAAGGGCAAAAGGGTCAGGTTCTCCCTCAAGCAGTTCTCCTCAAAGGGGAACTGCCAACCTCTGGGGATGTTTCAGAAATTTGTTCAACAAATTTTTTTAGTTGTAACAGTGATGCAGGGAGGGGTGCTACAGGCAAATATTTAATGAACACACATTCTTAGCATACCGTATATGCTATATAAATATTGATAGAATGCTGGGGGCTGAAGCAAAGATGGGGCTTGTGTCCCTTTTGCCACCAACCACAAAAAAACTGGTCTGGGAAAGACAGAGAAAGTTCCTATATCCTGTGTATATTGATGGGGCAGGAAATAATCAGTTTCAATCTCATGCCTACCTCGTGCAAAGAGCTTTAGAAACATTGTCTCATTTAATCCTCCCATAGGACCTGTGAAGTAGCTTTACGTCCATTCTACAGATGACAAAACTGAGGCTTCAAAAGGTGACGTCACATATGTAAGTTACAACTATAAAGCTAGAACAAAGGAAGAGGAATTTGAACCTGATAGGAGTCCAGAGCTTGTGCACTTTACCATTCTATGATAGGGGATCACGCCCCCGCAACTCCCCCTTATGCCCCGATCCCCAAGTCAATTTCCGGGCTTATGTCCAAGGACCCTGCATTCTTGAGTTATTTCCTACCTGAGCATCTTGGCTCCCAGACGTCGGTCGGCTGGCTGTGACCCTCAGTGCTCCCCGCACCAGGTCTGGACTCTTCTGGGAGGGTGCTCGGGCACCCACGGCGCGCGGTGCATCCGTGATCCTACTTTATCCGGGTCTTGGAATCCCGGAAGCCAGGACCCTTGGCTGCTCAGGCCGTCGTGGGTCCCAGTGGGAAGCACCGCGCGGGCCGGCTCACCCAGGACACCCAGGCCCTAGCGACGCGAGCTCCGTGCGCCCATCAAACAGCAACTAGCCAGCGTCGGGGCGGGGCGGGGCGGCCGGAACAATTCGGGCCAGGGGGAGAGCGCCAGATCCAGACGCCTGCAGTGTTCCCCAAAGCCTCGGATAGGGGTCTCTCCCACAAGTCAGAGGAGTGTGTCTACTCACTCCTTGCCTCCTGGGGCTGCAGAGGGGCAGGAAGAGCAGTCGGGTCCGCGTTGACGCGTCTCCCCCTCCCCCCCGGCCGCCGCGCAGTGGTACTTCCTCATAGTCTCCGCCCCTTCCCGTTTTCCTCTGTCGGGTCCGCATGGCAGTCGGAACGCACCCGGCGGCCAGGCCGCGGTCAGGACCTGCCATGGCCCAGCGGAAGAAAAAGAAGGGGCTTAAAAGGCGCCGAGGCGCGGCCTCCCAGGGTCCCAGTAGCGACTCGGAGGACGGCGAGTTTGAGATCCAGGCGGAAGATGACACCCGGGCTCAGAAGGTAGGAGCGTGGCGCTGGCACACAGGTTGGCGCCGGAGCCCCAGCTCCACGCGGCTCCCTGCGGTCTCAGTTTCCCCAGCTGGGCACTACCGAAGGTGGGGTGAGGTCAGCTGGCAGGGGTCGGGGGCACGATCGCCAGTCTGAGCGTGTGTCTCGGGGCCCATCTTGCTCAGGGTCTTGACGGCCCGAGCCACTGAGCTTGAGCGCCTGGGGCCTGCCGGTCTTCCTGGCCGGCTTTTGGTTGAGCGCTCCTCATTGGCTATCTCGTACTCAGGGGCCGGGTCTAGTGCTCATTCGCCCAATGAAAAGTGCGGGTGCTGAAGATCGGACTTTGAGAGTTTAGGGGATTATTGAGAGATTGAATTAAGGGGAGTCTGGACTTCGTAGCTTGGGGCGGCGATGCCTCCAAACCTCTGGGAAACAAAGCAATAAATTAAACTTGGATTTGTTGATCATCTACTATGTTCCAGGCTCGTGAGGAGAGCTTTAGGAGCCTTATCATTTAACCCTCACACCAACCCCATGAGCTAAGTATTGTCACCCCATTTTCCAGAGGAGGAAAACTGAGGCCTAGATTGACAAAAGAACTTGACCAAGACCTTACAGCTTGTGAGTGAGAGAGCCAGGATTCAAACCCGGACTGTCTTGTGCCAGGGCCTGTGCTATGTCCACTCCTGAGGGCCAACTGTATGCGAATGGGGAGGGGGGGTCTGTGCCCAGTGTGCCTGGCACAGAGCAGCTCTGGGTAAGTAGACGAATGAGTGGTGTTTATATGAAGAGAGGGGTCTACACTCCTCCAAGGCAGGGACCAGACTCCATCCCACTGTTTCCCCAGCCTGGCTGGTCCCTGGCACGTGGTAGGTGCTCTGTAAACGTGGACAAACTGCTGAAGATAATGAACAGGAGACCAGAGTGCTAAGAGCCTAAGAGGAGCCTGGGCATGTGGATCAGACCAAGGGCTTCGCCCTGGCTCAGCCCTGTATTAACTGGAATAATGGAGTAGCTGCTTAACCTGTCTGAGCCACACCTGTAGACAGCAGAGGTGTCGTCTGTGAAGAAGGCTCATGATTATAAGTGCCTCACAGACTGTGGAAAAGATTAAGCGCTATGTTTCTATATTCTACTCAATTCGGTGTGATGCTGGGCACTCACGTGTTCCAGGCACTTGGTTGTCATGTGTCTGGAGCAGGGGTTGGCAGGCCTTTCCTGTAGGGACCAGCTGGTGAGTATTTTAGGCTTTGCGGGGCCCTATAAGGTCACTGTCTTCGTCGTCTGTTTTTTCGGTGGTCTTTTAGAATAGCGCATGCACTATACGAGATAGGCTGCAACTCTGACCCGGATGGTGCAGTGGACCTCAGAGAGTCACCGTGGAAAGAACATAGATTCTAGTCCCCCACTGGCTGTCTGTGTGATCCTGAGCAGGTCATGTCACCTCTCGGTGCCTCAGTTTCTTTCTTTGTAAGATGAGCAAGATAGTAGTACCCACTTCCCAGGGTCGTGGTAAGGATTAAATGGAGTAACTTAACGGATGGTCAGCAGCACCTGGGTTAGAGTAAGAGCCATGTAATTTCTTGTCATTACTATGACTTAGCAGTCCATTCATGTTATTTCTGAGAGGACAGGGACAGCTCTGTAGTCTGAGAAGGCTCCCCAGAGGAGGTGTCTGGGTTAGACTTAGCTGTGTTAGGACAAGTAGGTGGGCAGAGGAACCAGAGTTGGGTGGGGGTGACGGGTCAGAAAGGGGATTGAGGAGGGGGGCAGGACGGCTTGGAGAAATCTAGTATCTCGCACACTGTAGATGTTGTGATCAGCTGTCTAGAGTTTTTCATTTCATGGGCTTTGAATGACAGGCCGGGAGGATGATGATGGTGGTGATGATAATGATATCACACCACTTATGCACTGGGCACTGTTCTGAGCTTCACACCTGTCCATTTGGTCTTCACAACACCCTCCAATGCACAGGCTCTTGTCCTCCGTTTCCCCAGTGTGGAGACCCAGACTCAGGGAAGACTAAGTCTCTTGTGTGAGGTCTCCCAGCTGCTAAGTGACAGAGTTGGGACTGAAACGCAGGCAGCCTGGCGGCAGAGCCCACTCTCTGCCTCGCTCCCCTGTCCTGGCCCAGGCAGAGGGCAACCCTGGAGCAGAGAAGTCCTGTGATCTGGCAGGAGTATCATCAGCTCGAATGGGAGGCAGACTGACACCTGGACAGCTCCTCCCCACCCCACCTCTAGGGGTCTGATGGTATGCCTCTCTATTCCTCTCTCCCAGCTGGGACCCAGCAGACCCCTGCCCACCTTCCCTACCTCGGAGTGCACCTCGGACGTGGAGCCGGACACACGGGAGATGGTGCGGGCCCAGAACAAGAAGAAGAAGAAGTCGGGAGGCTTCCAGTCCATGGGTGGGTGAATCAGGCCCCCAGGGAATGGGTGGGACGGCAGCAGGGGGTCATCGCGCCCTCTGAGCTCTGCCCTGGGCCCAGCACTGTGGTAGGTGCTGGGCAGATGGAGGCAGCAGACACCGTCTCAAAGCCTGCCGGGGCTTCCTCGTGGGGGCAACAGGGCCTGACACCGTGAGAGGGCAGCTGAAGCCGGATACGGGCAACGCTGGTGGGGAACAGGCGTTTGGGGAGGTTCCGAGGGAGGACAGCATTTCAGAACAGGGTGGGGGAAGATGCCGTAGTCGGGTGGGGTTGGGATACCCGGCCAGAGGCCAATAAGGCTAGACTCTTGCTTGTTGTTTACAAATCAGTAGCATCTGGGGCAAAGGTTTAAATATTATGAACATTTTTTAATTTTAGAAAGGATGAGAAGGCCTTTCTAAGTGTGACCCGAGCACTGTTTGACTTTTTTTGGTTAGACGTGTGTATGGCAAAAAACACTATAAACTAAGTGAAAGTTTATTTGCAACCTATGGGACAAAGGGTGACTCTCCCTAATATGCAAAGAGCTTTCACAAATCAACAAGAATAAGACAGACACCCTGACAGAGACTGGGGTGAACAACGGGAACAGTCAGCTCACAAAGGGAGTCTGGACAGCCAGTCACTACATTGAAAATGCACTAAAAATCTATCCAAAAGCACAGAAAAAGAGCAAATACAAACATTTATGTGTAGCTCTTTTTGCCTGTCTGAATCACAAGGATAATCGACCAAAAGGCAGCTACGATAACACATGGTACCGTCCTGTCTCGGGCCTCCCGCTGTGCTCCCCTCTCCACAAGCCCAAGTCACATGCTGTCTCCAAAGGCCACGTCCTCCTCTCACAGGACCACGTGCCTCATTTGTCAACACCCGTGTTTGCACGTGTCCTGGGCCCTTGCACGTGACGCCCTTTTCTTCCAGTTATGCATTTCGAACATATCAATAAAAAATAGTGAGCAGTGAGTCTCTACCTGACCGTCAGCAGCATCAACTGTTTTCAGCCTTACTTTAGCCACGCCTCACCCACGTGTCCCCAGCATCCTGGAGGATTCAGGAGCGAGTCCCAGACTCCCCGCCTCATATCCCGAAATACCTCCTGCTTATGCAGAGAGAGGCAGGATCTTGCACACCTGAAACAAACTCACAGTTCCCGGTGTCGTCCAAGACCCCTGATGACCCCCGTCATCTCGTGGCATTAAGACTGTGTTCACACCGGAATCCACCTAAGGCTTATGTCCCATCATCCGTAGATCTGTCTCTTAAGTTTCAGTTAGTCTATTTGTTTTGCTCTATTGCTTTTCTTTTTTTTCTTGCTATTTATTTGATGACATAAGAGCCGTCTGCCCTGTGCAGTATTCTGGAGTGTGGTGCCGTGCGGGCTCCCCAGACCCCTGGTCATTCCCGTGTCTTTCCCAGGCTTGAGCTACGCGGTGTTCAAAGGCATCATGAAGAAGGGCTATAAGGTGCCCACCCCCATCCAGAGGAAGGTACGCGGTGGGGAGGGCTGGTGGGGTTGGGAGGAAGGGAGGAGCAACTCGGCCCTTCTCTCCGCCTCTTGGTAGACACCCCTTGCACCAGCTGTCACATCTGTCGTCCCTCTTGTCCTACAACCCCACAAGCTTGCCTCTTTCATAGGTGGGGAAAGTTGGGCCCAGCAGAGAGGAGGCTCGACCCTGGGCCTCCTTGCCACTTAAGGCTCATCACTGCCGAGCCCCCTGTGCAGGCAGCTCGCAGGCCCTCTGTTATTTCCCGGGGCTCGTGATTGGTGTCCTCAGATGTTTAGCTGGGAGGGAGACATTCCTTTGGGGTCCCAAGAAGGAAGAGTAGTCAGGGAGGTAGAGTCTGGCTTAAGCTGAAGGTGGATGTTCGAAGAGTAGACAGATTTAGGGGTAGTGAGCTGCTTGTCCCCTAAGGTGTGCAAACAAGCTTTGGCGAGAATGGGATCAGATCTTCCCATTCGCTGAGGTCCCCTAGGTCATCCCTTCCCCGGGAACTGGAAGCTCTGGATCCTGCGGTGTTGGGTGCAGGAGCCGACCCCACCCCTCCCCCACTGGTTCCTCTGCAGACCATCCCCGTGATCCTGGACGGCAGAGACGTGGTGGCCATGGCCCGGACAGGCAGTGGCAAGACAGCCTGCTTCCTCATCCCCATGTTCGAGCGGCTCAAGGCCCGCAGTGCTCAGACCGGGGCCCGTGCCCTCGTTCTCTCGCCCACCCGAGAGCTGGCCCTGCAGACCATGAAGTTCACCAAGGAGGTGTGTCAAGGCTGGGGGTTGGGGGCGGGCAGGCTGAACCGGGACCAGTGGGGAGGCCCGAGTGGGCCGAGTCATCTCTCCCTCACCCTCTCTCAATCTTTGTCTCCCCACAGCTGGGCAAGTTCACCGGCCTCAAGACAGCTCTGATCCTGGGCGGGGACAAGTAAGAACCCCCTCACCCCGGCCATGGTCACCCACACCCCTACACCCCACCCCCATGCTAGCTCACCCAGTATCTGCAAGGCATCAGAGTGACGGGGGGGCCCATGCGCTGTACCGATAACAGCAAGTTCTCAGCTCATTTCAGAAAAAACTAACAAGGGAGACAAGCAGTGAAAGATGGAAAGAAACTCTCACAGGCACTGCGGAGGTTCTGATGCTCCTGAAAGGCAGCTGGTGGCCCACGGGTCACCCAGACGGGTGGCTTAGTTGTGTATGGCCTAAGGTGCCCATTTGCGCATTGTTTAAAGCAGGATGCACAAAAATCAAACGTGTTTGTAATTGCTCCAGTTTGCAAAATGTGTTTGTCCTGATGTGCTGGGACCGTCCTTCCGAGGTGGCAGGCTCACCTGTTTTCCAGGAGAGCAGACTGAGGGGGCGACGGCCTGGCCCAGGCCGTGGTTTGGTGGCACCACTAAGATTAGCACTGAGTCTCCTGCTGTATCCCCCCGACCACCCCACAGTGTCTCCCTCACAGGGCAGCCCCTCCCTGTTCCTCAAGGTCACTGCTGCCAGTTGCTCTGAGTCCCCAGTGTGTTGCTGTCCTGTGCTCCTTTGTCTGTGTTGTAATTGATCATCAGGGGTGTCCCACCTTGTGGCGTCTCTGGGCCACACGTTAAATACATTGCAACACGTAATCACAAAACAAAAAATCTAATGTTTTTAGTAAATGCACGATTTAGTGTTGGGCTGCCTTCATAACTATCCCGAGCTGCTCGCAGCCCACGGGCTGCAGGCTGGACGCCCCCGCAGAGTTTGTGATTGCGAGCAAAGCCTCCCTGGGCTAGGCCTGGCCAGAATTCTGGCTCCTACAGGTGTCCCAAGAGTGCTTCAGAGGATGACTACAGTTAGGGATGTGTGTGCTCAAAAGGTTCAAGAACGAGGACAGAGAGATCCGGGAAACTGGATTCTAGGTGCAGCTGGCAGTTCCCTGGTTAGTTGCTAGGTGGCGCTGTGGGGCAGGGCAGCGTTGTTGCAATCTGGGGAGAGCGGGAGGTGGGTTCTGAGGCTGAGCCCATCTCTTTGTTGTTTGAGTCCTTTTGTGTATTTGAACTTTTTTTTTTTCACTTAAACATCTTTATTTTTTTTCAACTTTATTATTGATTATGCCATTATAGTTCTCCCACTGCCCCCTTCATTCCCCTCCACCCTGCCAACCCCCTCCCACCCACACTCCCCCTCCTTAGTTCTTGTCCATGTATCATAAGTTCTTTAGCTTCTACATTTCCCACACTACTCTTGCCCTCTCCCTGTCTATCTTCTCCCCACCATCCATGCTACTCATTCCCTGCGCCCTCTCCCCACCCTCTCC
>PVKM010049109.1:0-11019 GCA_004027735.1 Carollia perspicillata
TTTTGAAAGAAAAAAGAAAAGGCCAGAAAGGCTGAAAAGAAATCAATCAAGCATTTCATCTGAGGCTACCAGGCGTGGAGGCCCTAGGTACCACAGGACAATGGCTGATAGAAGCAGAGGACGCAGGAGTGGTGCCCTAGCAGGACCTGCTCTGTGACTTGGAGCAGTCACTTCTCAGTGTCCTCAAGTTCAAAGTTAAGGGACCAGAAGAGCTTAGTTTTTCGAAACTTAATTGACCACCAACACCCTTAAAATCATAAGATGCTGCCCTGGCTGGTGTAGCTCAGTGGATTGAGCACAGGCCTGCGAACCAAACAACCGCGGTTCAATTCCCAGTCAGGGTACATGCCTGGGTTGCAGGCCAGTTCCCAGCAGGGGATGCACAAGAGGCAACCATACATTGATATTTCTCTCCCTCTCTCCTTCCCTTCCCCTCTAAGGATAAGTAAATAAATAAATAAAAATTTAAAAAATTTAAAAAATCATAAGATGCTGAGAGAATCCCTGTAGATATTGATTAGAACAGATGCCCCTGAATATCAGCATATGACAGAGGATGGTTTCACAGACCAACTAATCTCTGCAAAAAACTCCATGAAGGTTAGATTTCAATGTGTAATATGTATGCATAAATATGTTATAATTTTATGTCAGAAATGGCTGTACTTTGCATTTTCAAGTAAATTCTGTTTAATTGATAGACATTACTTTTTAGAGATGTTTTAGGTTTACAGAAAATTGAGCAGCAAATACAGTTTCCCATATACTTACCCTGCCCTTCCCTGTCACTGTTTCCCCCCATAACTATTTTGCATTGAGTGTGGTAATGTTTTTAAAAGAAAAAATATTATTGGCATTGATTTTTTTCCCACATGTGTGACACTAATACTGCTTGGAAGACAGTTTAAGAAAAATCTGGGGTAGATGCTCTTCAAGGTCCCTTTTGGCAGCTCTAAAAAAAGAGTGAGAGCTTTTCCACTGCCAAGGCTTTCCATTTGAGGATAGATATAGGAAAGGCAGAAAGCTAAAAAAAACCCCAAAAACAAACCTTATGAAACAGCTTATTAAATGACCAATAACATGTCATTTGTCTCAAAGCGCTTTCTTTCCCTTTTCAGCCAAATAATAATCCTCTGAAACACAAGGAAGCCAAAGCAGAAGGCAACCTGCCCCATACCATAGCCCTGCAACTAATTTCGGAGAAAAAAGGGGCAGACTTCCTGATTTACAGCCGCAGGCTCTCTCCACCAGGCACACGGCTTGCCAGGGAGTGAGCGCAGGTGGACTGAGCTTATTCACTGCTACATGATTGAAACCAGGCGTCCTGCCTCAAAGCTCAAAGGGGTAACCTTAGGACCAAAAGCAGGAAGTTCTGCTTAAGAGAACTGGGAGGCCACCCTGATAAACTCAATTCCCTCCATGAAGGAACTGATTGGAAATAAGACATTTTCAAGAAGAGCTTGAATAAACTCAGGGAAATCTGTGAAAGGTGAAGGGAAATCCCCAACCTGACATGCTGTCATGGACAAACCTGCCTTTTCAGAGCCTGTGTCAAAGAGAAACTGCTGGAGACGCTTAGAGTAGCCTGGATCCAGCCTGGAGTACGTAAGTCTCTTTTTATTAAAGCAATTTAAAAGTATTAAGAAAGGGCCCTGGCTGGTGTGGCTCAGTTGATTGAGTGTCTGCCTGCAAACCAGAGAGTCACTGGTTCGATTCCCAGTCAGGGCACATGTCTGGGATGCACACCAGGTCTCCGGTAGGAGACATGTGAGAGGCAACCACACACTGATGTTTCTCTCCCTCTCTTTCTCCCTCCCTTCCCCTCTCTAAAAATAAATAAATAAAATCTAAAAAAAAAGTATCAAGAAAGGAACTGAAAAAAATGTGCCCAAAATTACAGTACTCAACACTTGATTTTCTCTTTCAACTATATATAGTTTTCATATAGTTTATAGCTTATAAACTATGTATAGTTTATATACAGTGCATATACAAATTTTTTTCTTTGGGTAAGGGAATTTATGATTGATTGTGATACTCTGTATAATTTATTATAAATCATCAGAACCACACAATATTGTATTATATACTACTATACCCCTATTTTGGGATATATGTCATTTTCAGCTTTTAGGTAGTCAAAATAACATTTTAGATATATCTTTTCCTTGTATGAGAATTTAATTTTTTTATTTCATTGGGCTAAATATTTAGAAGTAGTATTACTACTCCATGAGAATAACCCAGTTTTCACCTCTTATTTTGAATCATTTCAAATTTACAGAAGAGTTGCAAGAATAGTCCAAAGAGCTCCCATACAACCTGGTGAATGACTCTTAACAAGAACAGCCATATTTAAGGGCACTTCCCAGGCACTTGACCTAAAAACCCCAAGAAATGAAGTTCCTTGGTGTTTGTGCAGAATTCAGGTCACTGGTGCAGCTGCCCCACCGGGTAGTCTCCAGTGTAGATGAAGGCCTAGTGAGTGCCTGTCCCAATAACACCATTCCAGATGCACTGGGCTCTTCACCCCAGCCTCTGAAAAACCAGAGGGCTACCAAAATTAAACCTTCCGCTATCACACACAGAACGTCTGTCTTCCGCTCCCAAATTGCTTCCTCATAGCCTTTCATCCGTCTCTCTTCGCTTGGTTTCCACAGACGTCACATCATTTCTTACTCAGCTGACGGGGTCTCAGTGTGGTCCTTGTTCTCCTGCCCCATCCCCGGGCCCACTCGGGTGATAAGGTGCCCCCGCTGGTGACTCAAGCATTCTGCCCACCCTGTGGGGGAGAGGCCCCACCTCAGGAACAGTGGCAGGCTGGGAAAACTCTGCAAGAAGGCTTCCTCCAGTGTCCCTGTGCCCACTTTGTCTCTGTGTTATCTGGGCCTGGGTTTTATTTCGCTTCCTTGAAGGCAAAGGGCTTTGATACAATTTTCCCAGGATGTGATTTCACCAAGATTTATTTTCATTCCCCCCATCCCCCCACAGCAATCCCTTGACTAAAATCAAAGCTCCCATTGTGTTCCTATGAACCTCCCTACACCTACCTCCTCCTGCTCAGGCTTCCCCAGGGTCCCCAGAGTCCATGAAAGGAAAACAATTTCATATTTAGTAGGAACACAGAGGCTCCAGTGCGTAGAACCAGGGTATTATCTGGGGTGAGTCATTTGGGAGTATTCAGCAGAACTCAGGGGCACCTGTTGGTGACCTGCAAACTCTTAATCTCCTGCTCTAGGTTCATCCCTCTTTTTTTCAAGACCCCAGGCCTTCCCCCACCCAACACAAACCGTGGGGGAGGGGGCAACAGATAGCCCCTCTCCGCTGGAGACTACTTTGAAGGTTAACTGATCAAATTTACATTTTAACTGGGGGCTTGAAATCTAAGGGAATGAGTGGCTGAAGGTGGAATTGTAGGCAACCGAACAGGTAGGGAGGGGAGAGGATTCTCCTCATCCCTCCCCTTAATCATGTCCGGAAACACCGCCCCCAGCTCCTACCCCGCACCCCACCACCACCAGGCTTTAGAGCCAATACCCAGACTGCACTCTCTGTGTGATCTGAGGATTTAAGTGTGGTCATTCGGGAGCAAACCATCCTCTCCAGGAGTTCAAGTTAAAATCTCATTACCACCACCTGTTCACTCCTGCTGAAGCAAAATGCCAGAAAAATTCCCTGCCCTCGTCACGGCAGACCATGCCACAGGAAAATAGACATGTTGCCATGACACAGGGCCACCCTCTGCTGCGCCGTATCTAACGTTCTGTCTCCAGTGCTCTATAGCTAACTGGTCCTTTATTTCCTTTTTTCTAATAACGGCCATTGGCAGAATTACATCTTCATAAAAATATGGAAAAACAGTTTGACTTTGGCTACAGCTGCCTTATGTTCCAACCTCAAAATCAGCTCTTGCTGTTTGACAAACACAAGCATATTTAGAATCAGAATATATGACATCTGGCCTCCCTAGACCAGCAGGTCAGCCCAGTTTCCTCTGCCATCCTCCTGTGCCTTCTCCTGGCATTCTTTCTCTTACTCCTCTCTCACTTTCAAAATGCCTGGTCTCAGCTAGACATCGACCAATAGTAACACACACCACTTACTGAGCCCTGTGATGAGCCAGGGATCCTATCCACATTCTTTCTAATTTGCATGTATCTTGCAGATGTGAAGGCTCAGCATAACTGAAAAACTTGACTGAGGTCACCTCCCTCCTTACTGGTAGTGCTGATTCAAGCCTAAGCCTTTCCCCTACATGGTGCTGTTTTCATCAGTCATCTGTAAGGTGTTAACAAGTCAAACTGGTTGTCCACTTCCAGGAGCATTTACATGTAAGAGCAAACTCTAGCACACTGAAAAGCTTCCATTGATTTCAGGGAGGGATGGTAGTGACAGAATTTCAAGCTCAGCCCGCTCACTCCCTGTATTCCACAGTGCCACTCAGGGAATGCTGGAGCTGAACAGACTTCAGTGAGCCCTGGTTCACTTTACGGAGAGCTGAAATGATTTGCTCCGTGATTGCAGAGCTGGGGAGTGGCAGGGTGCTTGCCCGATGAAGCGGATTCCTGGTGCAGGGGCAGTTTCCACTGCAGGTGCGCATGTGAGCCCCGCCTGCCCCTGAATGCCCCACCCTTCCCCAAATGCTCCAGCCCTGGCATTTCCTCCCCCTGGAGGGCAGCTGGTCTATCTGTCTGGTCCATCCAATCTCTGTCCAGAGGGACAGAGTGACTGCTGGAGGTCCCTGAAGAACCCCTCCATCTCCTCAGTGTGTGTTTGTTTAGGATTGTAAAGACCTCTTTTCCTGGTAGAGGTTCACAGCCATCTGATCCTGAGGGTCCCTTGTACGTCACTGAGATTAGGATTCTAAAGAGAGATGACTCTTAATATCCTGAATTCTTGTGATTCGATGACATCAGGACTAGGAATAATCAGGATGGCCCAAAGCCAACATGGGCTGTAGTGAACTTCCTCCCCCTCTTTATAAAAACAGGCCCGCCCCAGGTTTGGCTCCCTCAGGGCTCCGTCCACTGGGCATCCTTTTGCTGCAGAGAAACCCGCCCACTTGAGGCCACCGACCCCACCCCCTGCTTTGAAATATAAAGGAGGCTGGAGCTGTGCAGAGAGATTGGCGCTGAAGTCCAGCAGGAGCTGAGCTGACGGGAAGTCCTCTGCAGGAGGGAAGGAAGGCAAGGAGTGGCGGTAGGTTGAATTCTGTGCCTCTCTGTCCCACTGGCTCCTCTTCTCAGTCTTAAAGGTCTTTCTGGCTAGTAAAGGAATGGCTACATGAGGGGCAGACTTTGTACTCCAAGCAAAAAGAGGATCAGCTAGAGTCGCACCCAAAGGGAGAGTTCTTTTTGAATCTGCATTTAATTGGAATAGGCTGCAGTGTTTTGGACAGGCGAGTTGGGCAGGGGAAGAGAGAGAATTAGAGGGGTGAGTTCTTGGATAAGAAATCTCTGCTTGCAGAGTAGAGGGGAAAGTGAAAAAATTATACAGAAATGCTCTGAATAGACAATATGAACACTGCATGACTAACGGGCAAGAAATGTAAAATCCGCTGCCAGCAAAACACTTGGGAGGGGGTGTCTGACTAGGCAGCCTTCCTCAGTGAGCCCACGGAGAAACTGAGGCTGGGGATGGGGTGGGGTTTGGGGGGAGAGTCAGCTATTTCCAGAGCATGATTAGGGAGGAAGCACTGGGAAGGAGAAGGAGGGGGCTTTCAGAGAAAAGCCTCTGATCCCTCCTTCCTCCCACCATCTCCACTGGATGGCTTTGTCTTCTGGCTTTTTGCCCAGTGTGCAAATGTGAGGTCCTCTTTAAGGAGTTTTCAGTTACAGAGAAAAAAAATAACATCAATGTCTTTTATTCCTAAAGCACTCTGCAGGAAGCATATCGAGTCTGTCGAGATTTTTCTCTATTATTTATTATCTTTCTTGTCTTAGGCTCACAGGGAGGGAGGGAAGGAGGGAGGGATGGAAGAAAATGTGCTGAGCTCCCAGGTAACTAGTGACAATCTCAAGTGCAATAAAGTGTGGTCAGGATGATTTATTTGGTGACCAAGTTAGAATAACAACGGTGGTCTCCTACAGCTGCTTGATGACAGAAAAAAAATTACGTATGTGTGTACCTTTGCAACCCCATGAAGAAATCCTACAAACATAGCTGTTAACTGGAGTTCCCTCAAGAGGACTTCCTAGTCGTTTTTGCCTGTAAGCAGGAAGACGGATGCTGGGATCTGGACACGGACTTGTCCAGAATCAATATATGACGATCGGGGTGAGCTGCTGGGTGCGTGCGAGCGTCCTGTTAGAGCAGGGTCAGACTCAGGGCACCAGCAGGGACGTAGTAAATACTGAAATAGAAAGAGCTCTATCCTATCCATCAATTTCTTCGACCTAAAATGTTCAGAGACACCAGCCTCAAATCTCTAGGTCTCGTCAAGGGTAAATGATAGCTACCCTCTGTCCGAATGCCTCCGTCTCTGTCCAGACTCTTGAAGACCATTTCGTTGATTCTGTGAAGCCTTGTATCAGATTCTCCCAGTGTCTTCTCGTCTCGGTTGCTTCATCACAGGCTGCGACGGTTCATGCAGCCAGGGAGTAGCTGAAGAACAGCAATGCTGCTGTTACTTGTTTGTGCTCATTGAGGCAGACCTCTAGAATGTTTGTGTCCTCGGGGCCTAACACACCAATGAGCAGAGCTGACCTGACCTTCCGTGCATTTCAAACCATTGTAACAGTGGTTGGTGGCAGCTCTGCCACCAATGGCAGCTTCGGTGGTGTGACTTGAAGTGGCCATAACCATAAGGCTTTTTGTAAATGAGTGGTAGGGACCACAGAAAAATTGGAGGAACTTTCTGTCCAGGTGAGGCCTGTTACTGATCTGCAACAGTAGTTTTTCTGGTCATTGGATTTTGCAGCAATTTAAGGGGCCCTTTGGCTAGGAACATCATTTGGAAGAGCAGTGCAGATTATTAAGAGGGTGTGTACAGATTATTTTCAACCAGACGGCTGTGGTGGCAATGATGGTGGGCTTAGCTCCAGTCAGAATTCTAAATCCATATACTGCTCTGAGATACCGAGTATGTGGTTGCAAGGAAAAATTTGGGTATTGAGTTGAAATGTTTCACTTGATTATTCGGCATCGTGCATCTGCAATCTCAGAATAAAATTTCTATTTTCTGATTTCCAGCTCCATCTGATAAGATGGCTGGTATGAATAACGAGTGAGCAAGGAATACTCTGTTTATTCCTTCTTTGGACCATTTGCTGTGCATGGAGAAAAATTCTGTTTGTAGATTCAGGTTGGAAGTCTCAGCCTAGTCAACCAGCTCATGGAACCATGTTAAATCAACTCAGAGTAAAAAAACAAAAAAGTGAGGATGATTCAGACTCAGAGAAAGTTAGAGCTTGAAAGAATCTTAGAGATCATCCACCCTGGTCCACCCCCAAGTCCCACCACATGGTCTTCTGACTTTGCCTTAGTCATCTACTTACATACAAGAACTGCCTATTTTCTTAGTTATCTTTTGTACATTTTATGTTCCACTCTCCTGCCAGAGAAATAGACTTTGGTAGGAGAGGGCAGCAAAACAGATACACTTCTTGATCAACTGAAAATTAAGACCTAAAGCAGAAGGCAAAATGAACCAGGTGCTGGGCACACAGCCGGCATTTCATAAATATTTTTTGAAGGGGTAACTCAGGCAAGTTCTGGTACGGATCATGGTTCCCCAAGAAATGCTAACCAGCTGTCCTTCCTATAGAACAAATACAATCGGTTCTCCTAGCAGCTGACCAGCACCATCCATGCCAATGGCCTTGATCCAGAAAGTAACTCTCAGCTAACAGGCCCTGCTGAGGTGTACAGGATGGCTATGTGATGCTGTTGACCTCTACACCAGTGGCTCAGAGAGGTCTGTTTGGGGTGACTCAAGCTCAGGCTGAACCCAGATAGTGGGAGACCTTAGCATTAAGAGCCTTTTCTGTTTATTATATAGTCACAAATATTCTATCAACTTACGACTAGACATTAGGGAATACAAATTGAGCTTTTTCCCCACTATCTTTAGATCTCTTGGGCTTTCCAAACCACTCTTCTTTCCAGGGACATCCTGGAAGGGGGGCCCTGGGTTGTGTGAATTATACTCCTTTGCCCAAAGAAAGGTGTTTGTACTGAAGAGTAAGGGGCTCTGGGTGCTATTGCCCTGGGCCCCGAGCTGTGGGCCCATCGTGGGGATATGCTCTGTCAGGAACGCCTTACGCTGTTGCCTGGCCCACTCCCACTTCTGTTCAATAAACAGCTCATGTAGCATCCTTTCCAGAACACCTGCCTTGACCAGCCCTGCCCTCTGCCTCAACAAGAGTGAGATAGATCCCCCTCCTCCACATTCTAGCAGGATCTCTTCTTCTTCTTCATTCCCACCTTCTAGCCTCACCCCTGCCCTGCACATCACAGCGCTGCCCTCGGTCTACTATGATTGCCTAGTTACTTGTCTGTCCCTTTCTAAACTATGAGGTTTTGAGGACAGGGCATGTGCATCTTTATACCACAAGGCTGAGCCTAGTGCTTGGCTGGTGGTCAATCACTATTTGATGGTGAATACAAAGAGTGAGTAAGTCATCACCTATGAATTCAAAAAAGGGGGACGGACATTAGACTCAGTTTGGTCAAGGTGGATGGGATAGGGACCTGACAGACACTGGGAGGATGGCCCCCGAGATGGTCACAAGCCCCTTTGTTAGAGATCTTTGCCTGTCAGCCGGGTTCCTTGCAGGTAGTGGACAGGATGCTGGTTAGGGAAGCTAACCAGTAACCTAATATGAATCATCCAAAAGAGAAAAGCCTACCAGTCAACTTCTTGCTGGCTATTCACAGTCTGTCGTGTTCACAAGAAAAGAGAAACTCGTTTTATTTTGCCTCCCGGTAGCAAGAGCCAGTGTCTGCCACCTGGCAGAGAGAAAGGGAAGGCTTTTTTGTATAGTTTTGTTCTGCTGGGAAACTCTGGTTTCCTTATTTTCTTCACACATTGTCTCTGGTTGTCCAACATCCC
This sequence comes from Carollia perspicillata, assembly GCA_004027735.1. Taxonomy (NCBI): domain Eukaryota; kingdom Metazoa; phylum Chordata; class Mammalia; order Chiroptera; family Phyllostomidae; genus Carollia; species Carollia perspicillata. The sequence goes on from PVKM010049109.1 coordinate 9,053, forward strand.
TGTGTTCTGTATCAGATGGGTCTTATCAGTAGCATGAGCCCAGTCTCGCAGCTATCTTAGCCACTGATTCTGGCTTGTCTGAGTCCCTGGCAGCCCAGACAAATGTGGCGTAAATAGGCCTGGGAAAGACAAATAGAAACATAGATTAAAGACAGGATCAAAGGCTCCACCCCCTATTCAGGAAATAAAGGCTCCTGCTAATTCTGATACAGATCACAGAGATGAAAGGCATGAGCCTCTCAATTGTGAAGAATCTGGTTACAGGTCATCACCAGATGTCCAAATGATCTAGGAAAAGGTATTTGGTATTAGCACTTGAATGTCCCTTGGGCCTTGGCAGCTCCTAGTTTCTGTTGGGGCGGGGGTGGGGGGCGCTATAAACTGTGGTGCTCCCATTTCTGAAGGGCACCCATGACAGTAAGTATAGTTAACCCTACTGTGCACCAGCCATTGAGTAGGGGCGTTGCCTGCTTCTACTCTATCACCATAACAGCTCAGCAAGGCAGAAATGACCAGCCCTTTAGAAAAACCAGGCAGCCACACACAGCCTCTAAGTGGTTAGCAGAGTGTGAAGCAAAGACTCCAGAGGCCGTGCTCCTCGCATTGGGACATGCTGGTCCTCTCAAATGTCAACTCTGACCACATCGAAAACATTACAGCCCAGCATCAGGACACAGCAAGGAGTAGTGGAAAGGGTGTCAGGTTTTGGATATTAGAACCAGGTATCCGGTATGGTATTTGAGTCTCGATGCCACCTCTAACAAGGTGGGTCACCTCAGGGCCAAGTCCTGCCTACTGTTGAATTTCAGTTCTCTCCTCCATAGAAACAAGACAACATGGCCTTAAATGATTCAGTGGATGTAAAAGGGTTTCGTAAACTCTTTGTCTTGCCAGCAGTATTTACTCAAAGATGTGATGAGCGAATAGCATTAATTCACTCATTTCTCAAAAATACTCTAATGTCACTTTCATGTGAGCCCAGTAAAGTGCTGACGAATTTCTGTAATGATGCAGTGAAAAAGCTTCTCATCATTTTGCTCGGTTCAGTGCGTTGAATTGTGGAGGTCACCTGAAGAATGACCAGATTATTTGTATGTAATTACCATGCCGTGATGTTTGCTGTAGGACGTGCAAGGAACCAGAGCTCCCCTCCTTGCTTCAAAGAGGCTTTTTCAGATGAACATTAGACTGGAGAGTTTCTTTACGTGCAGACTTTGGGGTCAGCATTTTATTGCACTGGCTGATTGAGTTCCCTTTTGCCCGCTGAATCTTGTTTTTTCTTTACAAGGGCCTAAGTTTATTAGAAAAGAGTTTCTTTTTCTTTTTACCTGTGAAGAGACAGAGTGGACTTCCATTTTTCTGGACTCACAAACAGTACTCCCATGGTTCCCCCAAATAACTAGGATTACCTGGCAGAGGGCAGAAGGTTAAGGAGGTGACAGTGCTCAGTGTGCCCGGCACTGATTTTTCTGAGTGGCCAGGGAAGTGTCATCTAATCTAGACACAGGTCGCATGTCTATATTTTGAAAACGCTTTAGAGGGAATTCTGCCCCGAGTGAGGGAGTGGAGATGGGCAGGGAGCAGGAGGGGATTCTATTCTACTCACCTCATTGGAATTGACCAAAATGGACTAATAAACAGACTCTTCCTCTTCTGCCCCCTAGTTATAAAGAGTTCTGTTCAAGAAGAGAGAAAAGAAGCTTCAGCACATAGAAAATTACCTGTTTTAAAGGTTAAGAATTGCTTATGTGATGGCTGCTTTTGAAATGAACTTTTATTCTGAGATCGTGGCCTCTGTAAACAGCAGGGTCTGTGTACATGGGGCCGGAGCTACCAGGCTAGTGGCTCCTCTGACTCTGGTTCAGACGAAAGTGAGGTTTCGTGTGAGCTCACTGCCTTCTCCGAGGCCTGGATCCTCCCATCTCACCTCGTCTCTTGTCCTTACTCTAGAGGCATGCCTTTGCTGT
>PVKM010049110.1:0-11014 GCA_004027735.1 Carollia perspicillata
TGGTATCTGTTTAGTTGTGGTGGATTCTACATCAATAAATACCTTGCTTATAACAATTTCCTTCTGTGATTTTCCAGAGCTTGAGAAGCTTAAAACCATAGAAGCTCTGGGCATCACAGTCTTTTGATTTTGCAGGCTTGCTGTTCTGGGAAAGGAGGGGGGGCAGGAGAAGTGTCACAGATGGGTGGGAGTGCGGTGGGCAATAGACCACCCATGGAAAAAAATATAAATAACATATAAAATATAAAATCCACATATATAAAACTTCAGAAAATGTCCCCAGTAAATGCATTTGTAAACCACTTTATATTCTATCATTAATAACTTTAATTCATTTCTCAAAGAGCATCCTGGACATATTCAGCAATGACCTACAGAATCCTCCCACACACTTTCACTTTAAGAAAGGAGATACTTGTGTTGGACATGTGGGGCTTTTACCAAGGCCAGAGTATAAATTTCCATGTTGTTTACCCCTTAAACTTCAAAACAACTTGTGTGTCCCTGCCCAAGCTGAGATTTCTCTGCAATGTTGCTGTCCCTGTGTGTGTTAAGCAAATCCTCCAACGATGTCTGCACGATAAGCAAGTATATTTGGAAGACTGATTACAGAGGGGGGCCCTGAAAACCAACCCTCTGAAGTATTTCATGTGGCAGGAGATGAAGTGATAGCTTAAAAGGAGAAATGATGCAAAAGTAATTATTCAATATCTTGTATTTACAAACCACCAAGTTTCACAAAGCTCAGAGACCCTCACAAAACTGCCTAAGAGCTGTTGACCCTAAGTTTGCAGATGAGGGAAATGGCAGGATATTGGGAATATATGAGCCATGTGGTCCTTCTGTTTCCCATAGTTCTCCACCATTGCCTGAAGATGCAACACAACACAGTGCCCTATATTCCACGTCCCTCTTTAATTTCCTGAGCCATCAGAGCTGCCCATGGGCAGCATGGTCCCTTGGAGAGGACAGGGAAGTTACAGATGAATGATCAGACTTCAAGTTTCAGAATAACCCATAGGGACAGAGATCCAATATATCTGGTAGTAAATTAATCTGATCCATTTAAAATGGTTGTCACAATTGTCATTGGATTATATGCTTATGCGACATAAATGTGTCAGCTCCCCTGAAATTAATTGAGAGCGACCAGAGATACTCTTATAATACAGGGGAGTTAAGCATTTTCAGGCTCACCAGATTGAGAAGGGACAGTAGGCAGGACACAAACTTGCCCCAAGGGCCTTTGGAATACTTGGATTGAGACCGTGGGAGGAATTAGTAAGTAGTAGCACATTTGATTAGAATTTTAGGGAAAATACTTTGACATCTATAATAACAAAAGACTCAGCTCAGTAATCACCTTTTCTGGGTCCCCTTCCCTTATCTGGATTAGGTGACTCATTTCGGTGTTCCCAGAAGACAGTCATTCATATCTACTATGGCCATTTTGACTATGCATTGTGACAATCTGTTTGTGTACTAGATTTGTTTCTTCATAGCCTAAAACACAGCAAGACTTTAGTAAATGTTTGCTGAGCTGAGCTGGATCTTCCCTTAACCAGTAGAAAATGCCCTGATGCCCCCGGGCTCTGCCAGGGGCTAGCACTTACAGAAGGAGATAATTAGGGGCCAGGCATCCTTGGCTGGGACTCGGCTGCCCCTTTCCTCTGTAATGGAGCTTGTCTCTCCTCCCTCCAGGAAAAAAGGCAAGAGCTGCTGCAGCTGCCTAAGTGTACACAAATCATCCACACCCTCAACCCAGGCACAGCTTTTTAAAGATTTTTTTAAAATCATGCAAAAATCACAGCTAATACCTCTTACTATTTACTGATTACTTAATATGTACTAGGTAATATGCCAAGGACTTAAGAGACATACCCTCACAAGAATTACCAACGTTAAAGATGAAGAAACCGAAGCTCTGAAAAGTTAAACCATCTCCCTAAGACCAACAAGAAAGTTGTATGAACTGGATTTTACCCCAGGTTTGTATGACTGCCAAGCCCATGCTCCTAAGGCTGGAACGAAGGACTGGGGATCAGTCATGTATACCTTAGTGTGAACTTGTGTAGGTTGTTTCATTTTCCTAATTCTTAATTGAGTTGAACTGAATAAATGGGGGATTAGGTCGGAGAAAAAGGGTTGAAAGAGTTTGGATCCTGCACAAGTGGTAGAAAAAGGCTGGGAATTTGGGTAGTCAGAGGGCAAGGTGACTAGGATTAAGTTTCTGAGGGGTAGAGCCGAGGGGTACTAGGAGAGTTAGAGAACAGTGTGGCACAATAAAGAAGGCAGTGGCCCAGGGTTGCACTGGGGAAGCTGGGGAAAGAGAAGTGTGTATGTGTGTGTGCGGGGGAGAAGTGGTGTTTGTAATTTACAACATAAACAGGTCATCAGCTAGGCAAAAACTAAGCCACTGGTTGTTAGCAGTGGCAATGATGCAAAGCTCCAGGACAACCACCCCTGTCTTCCAGATTCATAAACCCAGGCTACATCTCTCTGGATGACTGAATATATCTTTATAACAATGTTTTATTAGGAACTGAGTGCTTTGCCTAATGACTCACTATTGGGTTTTAAGACATTCACTTAGGTCTGTTCAGTTTCTCTTTTAGCATGGTTCATTTCCTACATGCTTGGCTTTGCCCTGAAAGGTGTGTACTCAAATGGTATTTTCACTATCCCTTAAGCACGAGCTTTTACCAAGAGTCTAGTGCTACTCTCGGCAACTGAGAGTATGAAATGAAGCTTATCTGATGGAGATTAAAAAAAGAAGAGCCTGTTAACCTGCTTGTGATTTTCCACTAGGTTGTTCGCTACTACGAGACTAAGAAGACTGTTCTTTTCACTGTGGTAATCCCCATGCCTCGAGTTTGGTGCCTAGAATAGGACAGGGGATGGAGAGAGGGAGGGATGTAAGACGGGAGGGAAGATGTATAAATATATCAACAGAGGCGATGACTGAAACACAAACTCTTTAGTAAAAACTTTGCAAGTAAACATACCTTATTCCAAATCTGCATCTGCCACTGGATAATTACATGATCCCCTTAAAGATTCTGTTTCCTCAGCTATAAAGTTAGGATAAGAATAGTAAACCCTCATAAACTGTGGGGAAGATTAAACAGAATACCGTATGTAAAGTGACTGGCATGTTAGGAGTTCCCAATAAATGGAAGCTATTAGGGAAACCCTGCCTCACTCAAAGACAGCCTGCAAAGGCTAGCAGGAGTGTGGGCGCGGGATGCCCTAGATTTTATCGGCACCTGGGTTGGATTTTACTTCTTTCCCTCTTCCCTTTTCTCCTCTCTCTCACAAGTATTTGAGGAGACAACTGGCTAGGAATAACGTTATTTACATAAGCTTTCTGATTTCTTCCTGACGTATCACAGGCTTTTCCGACCACCAGGACACAGCTGCTCTCTTCGTGGACTCACGCCTCACTCACGGGCCTGACTTCCTTCAGTCATGTCACACAGGATATTAACTTTCTAGGAATATTTGGACTTTGTCTCCCTGGATCCCACTTCATCATCCCATTACTGTTCTTAAAAAACACACACACACCTTATTGGATTAGGTGTTAAAGTCATACAGAGTGGTCCCAACAACAGCTACCTTTTACAGGCTTGCTGGAATCCAAGGGAAGCAGCTGCTCTGCTTCCTGTGCTAGAACGGCCTCAGGGGTCTGGCAGGCTGGACAGGACTCTGGCTCAAAGCTAGGTTCTGTCCACAGCCTCCCCTTTACTCCACCCCTACACAAGCTGGTCATGAAAAGTTAGGAATGAGGTGCAATGACTATGAAATAAATATAAAGGTCTTCTTCTATCATGTGGTTTCCTGCCTCGTGAACTCAGAAGGATGGCAGACCCCTCTTGTCTTGCACAGCTACTGTATGAGGTAGGAACTGGTTCAGTGTTTTATTTCACATGATCGTCCTTACAACCCCTCTGTGTGGTTCCAACAATTGTCTTTGCTCTACAGTTAAGGACATCGGAGTCCTAGAGAGGCTAAAGTAGCCAGCCTAAGGCTGCAACACAATTGGGAGAGCCATTATCTGTTTGACTTCAAAATCCATCATTCCTCCCTTATCCCAGGTAGTGTCCCTAGTCTTGGTGGGGAATATTTAGCTTGGACATTGCCAAGCACCCTTTAGGTTCTTGTTGGGAAGTTGCCCCATTCCCAAGTGTTGCCAAGATTCCTATTAGAAAAAATATGGTGTCTCATTAAAAAAAAATGTGCTAAGATGATAATGAGCTACCTCTCCCAGAAGCATGCACACCATTGAAGTAAACAATGGCTTCAGTATCTAACACCACTTCTAACAGTGAACTGTCCGGCTCTATGTGCCTGGAATAGAGGGCCCTGTTTGACTGTTTGAGTCGCATCAACAGCGACATCTGGCCAGTGGGAAAGGTGGTTCTGTTTTACTCACTCAGGAACCAGAGTCAACAGCTGGATATTTCAGAGGACGTGCCACCTGCAGTTATTTTCACAGACAGGCTCTGACCTGTGTCCTCGTCTGTCTAGGCCCCAGGTGAAATCAGGAGCCCCATGAGAAAGCAGAGCGCACCTGGTGGGTCTGGGAGCTGCATTAATCTAGCAGCAATCATTTGAGCCTTCATTGTGCCACTAACACAACCCCCAAAGTGTCCTGCAGCCCTAGTAAAGATAATTAGACAAAATCACACACACACACACACACACACACACACACACACACACACACAAAATAGTAAGGACAAGAATAAAGGGAGAATGCTGATTCACCATAGGAAAGGCGGCAGTTGGCTGGGCTCTGCTTCGTGACGTATCTTTCTGTCACCACGGCAGATAACCTGAGAACTGCCTGACCTCAGGCTGGCGCCATGACAAGAATAATATTTTCAGAAGGATGAACTGCTTCTGAGCCGCATCCTCAGGTTATTGGGCACGAAGTAGAGCATTTCCTTTTTCACTCCCTCACTTTTATGTTGCTTAAATATTTCTTTTTTTTCCATCTCTTTCTCAAGTCTTTTTCCTCCTTCCTTGTTTTCCAAGTTTAAGGCACTTAGCAACACAGCAGATTCCTGACACTGAGTCCCAGAAAAGCTCTACATCTCACGTTGCGCACGAGGCCTTCTTTCACAATGTCCAAACAAGGCACTGGGTACACTTGGGTGGCAATAATTTTCATCTCAAAGCTTTCGCCAAGCCATTGTTTGCCCTTAACTCATTACTTCAGGACTTCTGAAACACTGGGTTATAGGGAAAGTTAAAAAGAAAAAAAGTGGAAAAGATTCACTTTGGGAGTCTCCACTCCATTTCTGTTGATTGATTTGTAAGCGGGAAGGTTTTTGAACGGTGAAATGCCAATGTTTCCTCATGATATCCACAGCAGAAAGCTATCTGGTGGGGATATTTCCCTCCCTGTGGTGCTCATGGGGATGGCACTGATGAGTGGTACAGATGTGTCAGCTCTGGGAGCAGTGGAGAGCTCAGGAGGTGGTTTAGTTCAATAACTGTCTTTAGAAGGGCAACACTTAAGGTATCCACGATTAAAATTTAATGGCTTCTCCAGGACCATTCCCAGAACCCTGATTCAAGGAACAAAGTGGGTTTGTTTATCAGTGAATCCCCAGCACAATGCCTGGCAATGAAGGAGGCATTCAGTAAATATTCGTTCACTGGAGGCTGAATGAAGAGAAATTCCAGTAGTAAAGGCACTACAAAGTTCTAAATCGAGAGATGTGGAATATTCTGTATCCTTTTACATGTCGACAAGACTATTGAGGTATTATAAATACGTTCATCATGTCAATGTTCTACCATCCCTGCTGCCTGAATGCTCTCGCCTAAATTTTTCTTATGAAAATGTAACTCTTGTTCCCTGTAGACTTCTCATGGCTTCTTAATTTATAGTTAAAGCCAGTTCCTGTTTTGTGACTAATAGAGGTGCTTTGTCTTCAGGACTTAAATCTGACTCAAGCCATTTTTCTAATAGAATTCACTTTTTCTTTTTCTCTTGAAAAGCTTCGGCTCTGTAGATAATTATCCTTACCTTCAAAGAATCACAGAATATTAGAGCTGGAAAGGCCTCGGGGATCATCCAGCTGCACCCCTCATTACTTCCCTCATGATACCCTCCGTGGGGCTCCCTCCTCCTGCCAGGTGGACAGACTGAGTCCACAGCACACTGGGTTGATTGTGGGAGCACACGACATGCTATCGAACCTAGGGCAAGAGTCGTTACTAACGTCAATGAAAATATAATGGTGTACATCACACAGAGCGCACTATTTATTTGTGACTCTACGTGAGAAAAAGTACGGATGCCTATAGTATGAGAGTTAGCAACCATTACCACTGTAGCTCTGTTGGAGAAGCAGCCAGAGGCAACGTTCTCCAAGCAAATCTGCTTTTCCACATCCCTGTTTGACTCCCTTCAATGGTTTATCATAAAGGACACAAAGGACGTAAAGCCCAAACAACTTAATTTAACACACTGGGCTACCCTTGATCTGGCCCCTGCCCACCCTCTGACACAAGCTTCCACTTCTTGTCCTTCCCTTTGTGTTCGTGCTTTTCCTTTCTTCTGCAATGGCAGTCCTGTCCCTGCTTCACCCGGGGAACCCCTGCTTTTGCCTTTTGATTCAGCACAGGCATTGCCTCCTCCAGGAAGCCTTCCCGCAGCCTCGCACTCCCACAGAGTCCCATGCTCGCCTCATTTACAGCAGTTACTGTTTTGGAAATCTTCCTCCTCCGTTAACTGCAAACTCCTTGAGAACAGGGTTTTGTCTTCTAAGCATATCAGAGAACCAAATACAAGCAGACTGTGTACATGAAAATGCCCAGTGCATTTTTACTTTTTACTGAATTGAGATGTAAAACCCTTTCTGCCATATTTTTTCTGCGTAAGTTTAACTTTAGTCAATGGTCTGTGTAATTGCTTTCCCAGGGTCCAGGCAGCATTATGTGGTGGGCTGTCGGTCCTTACATAGGTGTTTAAACCAGGAAAGCTCCCCTCTCAGGACTTAATTGAATGGATTTGCCTCAAGGCTGGTGTTTCTGCCTTTTTAGAACAAGTCATGTATTTGTGCTTTCAGGTGACACGATGGGAAGGTAGATCCAGTCCTTCAAGTTTTACCCCAGATTCGTGCAACAGCTGACTCTGTGCCTGCAAAGTGGTGTCTAACATTATCAAAGCTCACCTCACAGAGGTTTGAGTTGATACGATATGTGATGTGTAACCAGGGAAAAGGCTGTCTTTAGGAGAAATGAAGATTTAAGCCCTGAAGCAAGTATACATGTGAGTTTACCCCTGTTGATGTCAAAATGCTGCTGGGGACAATTCTGATCACCGGGCCAACACATTCCTGGGTATAGAAACGACAGAGGCTGCCACCGGGCCAATCAGGTCCAAGAGTTAAGAAACAGGTCTTGGCAGGTTCCTCTGTTGTAGCTTGTCCATCGGTGGAAGAAAGAGAGGCAGTGTAATTATGTATCTGGATTTACCAAAAAGAATGCCTGTAGTAATAGCATTAGTTCTCCAAAGGCGCCTGAGTATGGCCTCCAAATCTGGACTCAATTTCTGCGGACGCCAGTGCGCTTTGGTGTGCTTTGCTTTTAGCACTTAAAAGTTAGTGTGGACAGAGCCAAAAGGCAGCATATGGAAACTTTGGAAACACAGCGGAAGATAAACCAATATTTAGAGAGCATGTTGAAACAGTAACCTTAAAATAAGTTGTCAAAGGGCAAGATGCCTGCAAAGCTTTGAAAGCTCCAACAAATAAATTAAAACGCAGTTGTATAAAAAGGCAGCATCTTCTGCTCTAGCCATTTGAGGTTAATATTGAAAAATGGAAATTGGAAATCATTTGGTACTAGTACGCATGGCTTTTGTTAGTGTACAATAAAATAGGCGTTCTGAAGTTTGCTTTTAAAGGGAAGACTCTGTGACCTTCAAGATGCTTTTCTTAACTCTCTCCTCTCAAATCGGGATTCTCAAACTTCTTTTATAGTTCTTGCTGGTTCTAGGAAACACCCTAGGTCTGAGAAAAAGGGCCTGGGGGTGGGGCAGGGGGCAGAAACCAAGTACTCTTCCTGGAATTATGAGCTTCCCCTCCCCTTCACTGTTTATCTGTTTTTGCACCACTCAGCTGTTCTCTGTTGCAGAGAAATAAAAGTTTAGTTTAAAAAGTATGTTAGAACAAAGCTGCAGAAATTGCCTGGAATTTCCTTCATTTTCAGCCATCTGGCTTTCATTGCTTACTTCTTTCCCCTCCTCCAGGTACGTTTACCAAATCTTTTCAACACACACGGGCCAAGCTATCAAATGCTTATAATTAATAACAGTCATGCTCCCTTCTTTTTTCTTTTAAGGTAGTGGTTTCTGGCTTTCCTCGGGCTGCTCATGTCATTGCTACTATAAACCAGGGAGATGGTCAGTGAAGCTGTAGTCGAATAAAAGAGAAAAATCTAATCAAATTTAAGTCCCCAATACAAAGCATTGTTTTATTTAAAAATAACTCCCCCTCACCATGAAATGAAAGGGAAGGAGGAGAAAATTAAATTTTTTGAGCACCTACTATGATCCTCTTTTAGAGAAGAAGAACTTGAAGACCCAAAAAGGTATATGACCTCTTGAAGATCACGTAGCTAAATGGGACAGAGCAGAATTTGAACATAGGTATAAACCTGTCTGATGGTTTTTATTTTGGCGGCCTTAGGGATGGGAAGGATGTTTAGTGCATATTAATGAAGTGAAAAATCAAGTTGCCAAACAAGATATAAACATGATCCCCATTTGTAAAAGGGAAAAAACCTTACATATTTGCATATGTTCATGTATGTGTATAAACTACTAGAATAAAGGTCTGGAAAGGCACATACCAACCCATTGGCAGTGGTTATCTCTGGGCAGAAGGGAGTGGAGCTGTAGACCATGGTGCCTTTCTTGATTGCTTCTGCTAGGCTTGCCTTGAAGAATGAGAATATTCATGCAGTGCTTGTGTAGTTAAGACACTACTACTCAGAAAGCTTCCTCTTGGGAGCAGCAGGCTAACCTCTTTCTTAATGACTGTTCTTAACTCCTTTTTGAATATTTCTCCCATAAGCTGGTCTAACCCACAAGTGAGTTACAAGTGAAGGTTGGCAGGGTGGTTGAGGCTTCCAGATGCAAATTACTCAGATGGTGGCAGAGATGCCTATGCTGATTTTTCTTCCTTGTAATGGTAACTTCTTTGCTATCCACTTTGATGCAAAATTCTCATTGTCTGCTCACAAGCAAAAATAATCCTGATTTCTTCTGGGCAATTTTAGGCCAGGTTGTTAAGGGACTCACACCTGTCTTCATGATACACACCACCTTCCATCTCCCCCAGTAGGCAAACCCCTTTCTGGACAAGGCTAACAATTTATTCAACAGTCATGTCTACACCCACTGTATTACAGCTTGCCTTCCTGTTCTTATTTTGAGGATACTTTGCCATATGTGGCTGATAACAAAAAGAGTTACTTATCCTAAGGATAGTTATATTTTAAATTGGTATTTAAAGCTTCAATTTAAGGAAAGGACTCTAGCATTTCAGGACCATCTGGTAGGTGGGACAGAAGGGGTCAGGGGGACTGAGAGCAGACAGCACTAGGGTCCTCCCAGCTGTCATTAATAATAGGGTCTAAACACTACTGCTAATAAATTTGGCCCTAGTCTTTCATGCTCATTTGTTCAGTACACACTAAATAAGACCCTGCTATTCATCAGACATCAGACCAGACACTGGCTGCAGACAGAGGAGAAGACATAAAGCTAACAGCAAGGACTTTAAAATATAGTTCTCTTCAGTCGATAACTAGTATTCTTCTAAATTCCTTTAGAAATGCAGGCAGTTCTTGCTCATGAACATACATACACATAAATGGGAACACAGATGGGAACAATAGGACAGTCTCTCCAGCTTCAGAATATGCCCTTCCTGCTGGGAATATCCAGTGTGAGAACATATCTGTGTAGACGTGGTGAAAGTTGGACATGTGCTTCTGATACCAGCTCTGCCATCCACACAGAGTGAGTCAGCAGAAGGGATGTGTAATGCCAGATAGACCACCTGGATAGGCCATGCCCTGGGGCCTCTGGTATTCACCCAGCGATCTGAGAACTCTGACCACACACAAGAGGAGAACTGGCTCCCCAACCGGTGCTCAGTAGAACACACCACTGCTGCCCAGGGAAGCTATGTAACCAGAGGCTTCCTCTCAGAGACATATAAGCCCAGAGACCAAGACTTGAAACATCATTTCTGGATGTCCCATGAAAAATGCTGTCTTTTTCTTTTTAAAAAATATATTTTATTGATTATGCTATTACAGTTGTCCCATTCCCCCCTTCATTTCTCTCCACCCTGCACACCCCCTCCCACCCACATTCCTCCCCTTTAGTTCATGTCCATGTGTCATAACTTCTTTAGCTTCTACATTTCCCATACAATTCTTGCCCTCCTCCTGTCTGTTTTCTACCTACCATCTATGCTACTTATTCTCTGTACATTTTCTTCCTCTCTCCTCCTCCCACTCCCCTGTTGCTAACCCTCTATGTAATCTCCATTTCTGTGGTTCTGTTCCTGTTCTAGTTGTTTGCTCAGTTTGCTTTTGTTTTAGGTGTGGATGTTAATAACTGTGAGTTTGGCTGTCCTTTCACTGTTCATATTTTTTATCTTCTTTTTCTTAGATAAGTCCCTTTAACATTTCATATAATAAGAGCTTGGTGATGATGAACTCCTTAAACTTGACCTTATCTGAGAAGCACTTTATCTGCCCTTCCATTCTAAATGAAAGTTTTGCTGGATAGAGCAATCTTGGATATAGGTCCTTGCCTTTCATGACTTGGAATACTTCTTTCCAGCCCCTTCTTGCCTGTAAGGTCTCTCTTGAGAAATCAGCTGACAGTCTGATGGAAACTCCTTTGTAGGTGATTGTCCCCTTATCTCTTGCTGCTTCTAGAATTCTCTCCTTCATTTTAATCTTGACTAATGTAATT
>PVKM010049111.1:0-10997 GCA_004027735.1 Carollia perspicillata
TTTCTTAAGGATTGGTGTTTCAGGGTTGTTAGGATATAATCCTTGCAGTGGAATTGCCTGGTCAAAAGGAAGTTCCATTTGTTGTTTTCTTAGAAAATTCCATACTGTTTTCCACAGTAGCTGCACCAGTCTCCATTCCCACCAACAGTGCACTAGGGTCCCCTTTTCTCCACAACCTCTCCAACACTTATTGTTTGTTGATTTGTTTATGATGACCATTCTAACCAATGTGAAGTGGTATCTCGTGGTTTTAATTTGCATCTTTCTGATGGTTAATGATGTGGAGCATCTTTTCATAGGTCTCTGGGCCTTCTGTATTTCCTCCAAGGAGAAGTATCTGTTCAGGTCTTTTGCCCATTTTTTAATTGTGTTGTTTGTCTTCCTGGAGTGGAGTCATATGAGTACTTTATACATTTGGAGATCAAACCCTTGTCTGACATATCATTGGCAGATATGTTCCCCCATACAGTTAGTTCTCTTTTTGTTTTAATACTGTTTTCATTAGCTGTGCAGAAGCTTTTCATTTTGATGAGATCCAATTTGTTTATTCTATCCCTTATGTCCCTTGCTCTTGGGGACATATCGGTGAAAATACTGCTGCATGGAATATCTGAGATTTTCCTGTCTATGTTGCCATGAATTATATGTAAGTCTTTTATCCACCTTGAATTTATTTTTGTGTATGTTGTGAGTTGGTGATCAACTTTCATATTTTTTAATGTAGCTCTCCACCTCTCCCAACACCATTAGCTGAAGAGGCTATTTTTGTCGAATATTAATTGACCATAGAGGCTTGGGTTTATTTGTGGGCTCTCAATTCTGTTCCATTGGTCTATGTGTATGTTCTTATTCCTGTATAAGACTATTTGGACTACAGTAGCCATGTAATGCAGTTTGATATTAGGTATTGTGAACCCTCATACTTTGTTCTTCTTTCTCAAAATTGCTGCAGCACTTTGGTGCCATTTATGGCTCCTTATAAATTTTTGAAATGTTTGGTCTATATCTCTGAAATATGCCATTGGTACTTTAATAGGGACTGCATTGAATCCATAAATTGCTTTGGGTAGTATGGACATTTTGATGATGTTAATTCTTCTAATCCATGAACAGGGTACACGCTTCCATTTGTTTGTGTCTTCCTTAATTTCTTTCTTCAGTGTTGTATAGTTTTCTGAGTATTGTCTTTTACCTCCTTGGTTAGGTTTATTCCTAAGTATTTTATTTTTCTTGTTGCTATATCAAATGGAATTTTTTTCATGATTTCCATTTCAGATATTTCATTGTTGGTATACAAAAATGCATTTGATTCCTGAATATTGACTTTGTATCCTGCTGTTTTGCCTAATTAATTTATTAGGTCAAGTAGGTTTTTTGGTAGAGTCAATAGGATTTTCTATATTTACTATCATGTCATCTGCAAACAATGACAAACAATGACAATTTTGCTTCCTCCTTTCCAGTTTTGATTCTTATTATTTCTTTCTACTCTGATTGCTGTGGCTAGGACTTCCAATACTATGTTAAATAGGACTGGTGAAAGTGGACATCCTTGTCTTGTCCCTGATCCAAGTGGGAAAGATTTCAGTTTTTTGCCTATTGAGTATGATGTTGGCTATAGGTTTCTCATATATGACCTTTGTTATGTTGAAGAATGCTCCCTCTGTTTCCACTTTGCTGAGTGTTTTTATCATAAATGGGTGTTGTACCTTATCAAATGCTTTTTCTGCATCTATTGACATCATCATGTGACTTTTGTATTCTCTTTTGTTTATGTGATGTATTAATTTTTTTGATTTACGAATACACGACCATCCTTGATCCCAGGAATGAATCCCACTTGATCATGGAGTCTGGTCTTTTTAATGTATTGCTGAATACAGTTTATCAGTACTTTGTTGAGGATTTTAGTGTCTGTGTTTATGAGTGGTATTGACCTTAAATCTTCTTCATTTGTTGTTTTTTTTTTTTTTATGTGGTTTTGGCATTAGGATAATGCTGGCTTTAAAAAAAGAGTTTGGGCATCTTCCATCTCTTTGGATTTTATGGAATAGTCAGTGAAGGATAGCGGTTAGCTCATTCTTAAATGCTTTGTAAAATTTTCTTGTGAAACCATCTGATAAGGACTTTTGTGTGTCAGGAGGTTTTCATTACTGTTTCAATTTTGCCTGCTGTTATTGGTCTGTTCAGGCTTTCTGCTTCTTCATTCAGTTTTGGAAGATTATACTTTTCTCAAAATTTGCCCATTTCACCTAGGTTTTCAAATTTCTTGGCATACAGTTGTGAGTAGTAATTTCTTACACTCCTTTGTATTTCTGTGGTATCAGTTGTAATCTCTCCTCTTTCATTTCTGACTGTGTTTATTTGGGTCCTCTCTCTTTTTTTCTTGATGAGCCCGCTTAAAGGCTTGTCGATTTTGTTTATCTTTTCAAAAAACCAGCTCCTGGATTCATTGATCCTTAGTATTGTGCTTTTAGTCTCTATGTCATTTAATTCTGCTCTGATCTTGGTTATTTCCTTCCTTCTACTTGCTCTGGGCTGTCTTTGCTCTTATTCCTCCAGTTCTTGTAAGAGTAGGGTTTGGTTGTTTACTTGAAATGTTTCTATCTTTTTTAGATAGGCCTGTATTGGCATGAAATTCCCTCTCAGAACTGCCTTTGCTGTGTTCCATAAGTTTTGGATTGTTGTGAGTTCATTTTCATTTGTTTCCAGAAACTTTTTTATTTCTTGATCTCATTTTTGATCCATTCATTATTTAATACCATGCTATTCAATCTCCATGAGTTTGAGTGTTTTGGGCTTTTTTCCTTGAGGTTAGTTTCTAGTTTCAAATGCTTGCAGTCAGAGAAAATGCTTGATATAATTTCAATTTTCTTGAATTTGTTGAGACTTGTTTTGTGTCCTAGCATGTGGTTTATCTTTGAAAATGTTCCATGTGCATTTGAAAACAGTGTATTTTGCTTCTTTGGGATGAAATGTTGTGTGTGTGTGTGTGTATAATATATATTATATATATTATATATTATATATACATATGTGTATATATATGTATGTGTATATATATGTCAGTTAAGTCCATTTGATTCGGTGCATTATTCTATGCCACAATATTTTTGTTGATATTTTGTTTCCATTTTTGACAGCAGGGTGTTAAAATCTCCTACTATAATTGTGTTGTTGTCAATATCTTTCTTGAAGTTTTCCAAGATTTTCTTTATGTATTTGGGTGCTCCTATATTGAGTGCATATATATTTACTATGTTTATGCCTTCTTCATGGATCCTTCCCTTGAGTATTCTGAAGTGACTTTCTGGGTCTTTTTTTTATGGCCCTTTTTTTAAAGTCTATTTTTGTCTGATATGAGTATGGCTGCCCCGGCTTTTTTTCCCCGTTCATTTGCTTGAAATATTTCTTTTCAGCACTTCACTTTCAATCTGTGTAGGTCTATTGTTCTGAGGGGGGGTCTCCTGTAGGCAGCATACGTGTGGATCATGTTTTCTTATCCATTCTGCTATTCTGTGTCTTTTGATTGGGGCATTTAATCCATTTACATTTAAGGGTATTGATAGCTACTTATTCATTGCCTTTTTTTTTATACCTGTGTTCCTCTTTCTTTCACTGTTTTTCTTCCTCTTTTTAAAGCAAACCCTTTAGCATCCCCTGCAGAGCTGGTTTGGAGGAGGTATGTTCTTTGAAGCTTCTTTTATACGGAAGCTCTTTATTTGGCCTTCCATTTTAATTGAGAGCCTTACTGGATAAAGTAGTCTTGGTTGCAGGCTTCTGGTTCTCGTTACTTGGAATATTTCTTGCCATTGCCTTCTGGCTTGGAGTATTTCCATTGAGAAGTCAGCGGATAGTCTTATTTGGGCTCCTTTGTATGTTACTTCCTATTCTTCCCTTGTTGCCTTTAAGATTCTCTGTTTGTCTTGGAATTTTGCCATTTTAATTATGAAGTGTCTTGATGTGGGCCTCTTTGGGTTCCTCTCGATGGGGACTATCTGTGTTTCCTGGATTTGTGTGACTTTTTATCTCATCAAATTAGAGATGTCTTCCATGATTACTTTTTGAAACAGGTTTTCTATTCCTTGTTCTTCTTCCTCTCCTTCTGGTATCCCTATTATATGGATATTATTATGTTTCATGTTGTCCTGCATTTCTCTTACTCCCTCTTCATTCTTTCTGATCCTCTTTTCCTTGTCTTACTCTATCTGGGTGTTATTTTCTACCTTGGCATTCAGCTCATTGATCTGATCTTTTGCTTCATCGGGCCTGCTTTTTTTCACTGTGTTCTTCAATTCAGAAATTGTATTCTTCATTTTCTCTTGGCCCTTGTTGATAGTTTCTATTTCCTTTTTCATGTTGATATGGTTTGCAGTGAGTTCATTGTAGTTTCCCTGTAGTTTTTGGTTATTCTCTGTGATCTCATTGAGCTTCCTGATAACCATTGCTTTGAACTCAACATCTGATAGTTGACTTGCCTGTATTTCATTTAGCGTTCCTTCTGAGACTTTCTCCTTTCCTTTCATTTGGGGATTGTTTCTTTGTCTTCCCATTGCTTGTGAGACCCTTCTTCTTAGTCTGCTTCTTAAATTGATCTGTTCTGATTCCCTGGGTTTGTGGGGTCAACTTGTATGGTAGAATACCTGTGAGATTCAGTGGTGCAGTCACCTTGATCTCCCAAGCTCACTGGTCTTGGGCTGTCGTTTATGTTGGCTCTATACATGTCTTCAGGTTTTTATTGTTGTTGGGTCTTTCTTTGATGGGTCCTTCCCACCAGGTGGTTAACCAAGAGTCACTCTGTCCACCACCTCTTGTATTCTGTTGTGCAGGTGTGGGCAGGTTGTGTTGAGGCATGTTCTTCTGTGTGTACAAGGTTTTGAGGATTCTCTTTTGCTCTTATTCAGTTGCTTGTTCTGGGTAATTTCTCCACTATTTAGTTGTATTTGCAGATATGTCCTGGGTTGAATTAGTGTAGCTTCCACTCCCTCCTTCACCTTCTTGTGTTGTTATCTGTTGGTGGTTCCTTCGTTAATGGGTTTCCTCATCCTTCAGGTATCCTGGTGTTCACAGCTTCCACCTACTCTTTTTTGTGATCATTTGGAGGGGGAAGGCAAAATGGTTTAAGACAGGAAGAGTGTATTCCATGATGTTTACAGAACCAGCCCACAGAGAAGAGATAGGAGATCCTTTGTATATGTATAGTGTTAACTGTGATATTTCACCCAACTAGCCACTTCTTAGAAAGGGTGGAAAGAAGATAAGACTCTTGTTTGGGGGAGGGGCGGCAAAGATTATGAGTTGGATCTCGAAAGCAGCGAGCTTTTGGGAGGTCAGATTATGAGGTAAAGTGAGAGTAAAGGATAGAAAATAGATGTAGTGTGTAAGAGAATAGAGTAAACCACAACTGTAATAGAGTTCAGGAAACCGTGAAGGGGGCTAAGATCTGGGAGGAGTGCTGCATAGTATTTACAATGTATGGAACAGCTATTATTTACAATAATAATGTAGCAATGATCATATGACAGAATCTATGTGATCTGGATAACTAGAATAGGAAATATAGGACCTAGAGTAGTGTGCTAATGGAACACAAGTGAAGTGAAAGACAGTAAATTAACAATACACTATAAAAGAGAGAACAAGGGAAACCAGTCAAACAATGCAATTTAACCAGCCAAGCAAAGAAGACTATACAGAAAGAAGAGGAATACAAAAACACTAATAAAAGATATAAGAATAATGAACAAAATAATAATACAAATATGGAATAACTTGCAAGTTCTCTGTAGTAGCAAAGTGAAATTTGTCTCACTGTCTCAGCTGTTGGGATGCCCCTTCTTTGAGTCCATCTTTGGTCTTGTCACAGTTCCAGGTTTTTTTGTCTCTCTTGTGGGAATTTTTACAAAAAGAAAGAAGAAGGAGGAGGAAGAGATAAAAAGGTAAAGAAAGGAAGAAGGAATAAAACAAGAACGAAGGAAAGAGAAGACGGAATTAAAAGATAAAAAAATAATAAAAACAAACAATTACTTTAAAAACAAAAGCCTCATACTGGCTTTGCTGGTCTTTCCTGGCTGCAGCAGGCTAAGGGGTGATTGATTTTGCTTTTCTTCCTTCCTGATTGGTACTCAGTCAGCCTCCAGCCCACTTCCATTGCAGCCTCTGGTCCACAGGTTCAGGTGCACACTCTCCCCCTACTTTGGGTGTGAGTGCATGATCTTCTGCAGTATGCACTCTCCCCAGGTTGTGGGTGTGAGTGCTTGGCGGGGTGCCTCTGGTCCCTCAGGTTTGGACGTGCACTCTTCTTAGAGCTACAGGAGTTAGTGCAGGGCCTTCCAAGCCACCTTGGGGGTGTCATGCCTCTGGGTGGGGAGGATGCCAGAATGGCTGCTGCAGGAGAATTCCCCAAACAGCTGCCAAGTGTCTTTTTTTTTACTTTTTCTTTTTGAGAAATTCCTCCTGCTCAAGCCTGCCACTCTGTACAGAGGCCTGGCTTCTCACAAACCCTACCTCTCCAACCAGACTGCCGACTATCTGGGTGAGAGCCTATCAGGGCCCACCTCTCAACTCTCTCCAGGCTGCATCCACAGACTCCACGGGTGCTCACAGCCCCTGTGTGTTTCCCACTTAGTCCTTATTCCCTTCTCTGCAACTTCAACCAACCAGGTCTCTCCTGGTGCTGCTCCAACCTTGTTTGCCAGGGGAGGGAGCCACTGACCCAGCTCTCTCCCAAGAACCCTGTGGTAGACCAGGCAGGTGCTGGGCCTGGGGCTACAGCTGCTCTGGTCCCTGTGCTAGTCCCAGGGACCTTATTGTCCCGAAGCACTCTCCTTATCATCTGGTTTTTCAATGTCCTTTATAATTGTTGGTCTCCTATCTTCATATATGCTGGGGTACTGTTGGCTGTTTGTTATGTTCCTCAGTAGATTGGCTAAGTGTTTTGCCTGTGTGCAGGGGGAAGTGGGCTCTGCTCCCACCTATCTTGCCACCATCTTCAGGTATATGAATGTTTTTGAGTTTTTTCCTTCTAGTTGGTTTCTAGTTTCAGGCCATTGTGATCCAAGAAAATGCTTGATAATGACTTCAATAATCTTGAATTTGTTGAGGCAAAATTGTTGAATTTGTTGATCTTGCTTTGTGTCCACCATATGGGTTCTCTTTGAAAATGTTTTGTGTGCTTTTGAAAAGAATGTGAATTTTGCTTCTTTGGGGTGAAAAGTTCTGTATGTATCAATTAATTCTATTTTATCTAGAGTGTCATTCAATGCCACTATACCCTTGTTGATTTTTTGTTGGAAGATATATCCATTGTTGACAGTGGGTTGTTAAAATCTCCTGTGATCACTGTTGCTGTGCATATATTTTTTTAAGTCCTCCAAGATTTTCCTTATATATTTAAGTACTTGTATGTTGGGTACATACAAGTTTACAAGAATTATATCTTCTTGTTGGATTACTCCCTTAAGTATTATGTAGTGACCTTTTATGTCTCTTGTTATGGCCTTTGTTTTGAAGTCTATTTTGTCAATGTAATAATTGCTACAATAGCTTTTTTTCATGTCTGTTTGCTTGGAATATTTTTTTCTTCCCTTCACTTTCAGTCTGTGTACATCTTCTGTTCTGAGGTGGGTTCCCTTGTCGATAGCATATATAACAGTCATGGTTTTTATCCAATTAGATACCCTATGTCTTTTGATTGGAGCATATGTCATATGATTGGAGCATATGATAAAAGGACTGCTTTAAGAAGATACACAAAAAGACTGAGAGAGAGAGAGGAACACAGGTGCCAGGGGGATAAAATGGCAATGAATTAGTACCTATCAATAATAAGATTAAATGTAAATTGATTAAATGCTCCAATCAAAAGACACAGAGTACATGAAAGAATGAGAAATCGTGACCCACACATATGCTACATACAAGAAACCTACCCCAGAACAAAAAATTTACACGGACTAAAAGTGAAGGGTTGGAAAAAAATACCCTAAGCAAATGACAGGAATAAAAAAGCCAGGGTAGCAATACTTATATTAACAAAACAGACTTCAAAACAAAGGCCATAAAAAGAGGCACAGAAGAATACTTCATAAAAGAACACATCAGGAAGACATAAATATTATAAATATATAAACACCCAATGTAGGAGCACTCAAATAGAAAAATCTTGGAGGGCTTCAAGAAAGATAAAGACAGCAACATAATTATAGTAGGGGATTTTAACATCCACTGTCAACAATGAATAGGTCTTCCAAACAAAATATTGATGAGGATATTGTGGAACTGAATGATGCATTAGGTCAAACAGAATTAAATGATATATATAAAACCTTTCATCCAAAAGAAGTAAAATACATGTCCCTTTCAAATGCACATGGAATATTTTCAAAGATGGACCACATGATAGGACAACAAAAAAGCATCAACAAATTAAAAAACATTGAAATCATATCAAGCATTTTCTCAGACCACAAGGACTGAAAAAAGAAACCAACCTCAAGGAAAAAACTAAAAAGCATTTAAACTCATGGAGACTGCATAGCAGGCTATTAAATCATGAATGGGTTAATAATAAGATCAAGGAAGAAACAGAAAGTTTCTGGAAACAAGTGAAAATGAACATACAACACTCCAAAACCTATGAGACACAGCAAAGACAGTCCTGAGAGGGAAGTTCATAGTGATACAGGCCTACCTGAAAAAGACAGAAACATTTCCAATAAACAACTTAAGCTGTGGGGGGGCTCCGCCTGCAGAGCACCCCCATGCCAGTCCTCCATGGAAGAAAATAATGCTACCAAGACATGATCTGCTTGGGGAGGAAAGGTGGCCAACCTCTCAAAGGAGAAGGGGCCCGAGTCCTTACCTCAATGGTATTTATTAGGTTTGTAACACACAGGGATACAGGTAAAGCTCATCAATCAATGTCAGGTGACAAGGATCAAACAATAGATAACATTTCAAAGAAATCTGAGGGCTTAATCTGAGTCAGTTTCTTTCAGGTAAGGGGGTTGCAAAAAACTTTAGGAGACATACTCATTTTCTGCCTGGACCCTTATCATATGAATGAGAGCACTCTTAGCAAAGCAGGCTTCACAGTACTTTACAAATTCTTTCTTATGCCCAATCATCACAGAACCTGCTCTAGCAGGCAGAGGGCTGCACCCCCTCCCCATCATAGATTCAGGCTTAAGTGGATTAGAGCCAGGAAGCACTTCTCCCAGAGCTTCTCCCAGATGGAAAGGGAACTTGGGCTATGTCAAAATAGTCAGGGGGGATGATGGTCTTTTGTCTCCATTTTGTAGCCCCCCAAGTCCTACCTTAATGGCCACCCAAGTGATCAAGTCTGGCTTAGGTTGCCCCGCCCCAGTGGGGTCATACCGTCATTGACTACTAACCAAGCATTTTGGGCTAGAGATGGCAAAAGCAGCACTCTTGCCAGGGAGAGAAGTTTTGTTTCCTCATTGGCTCACAGTCTGCAGGTCGCTCACTCAGCCTTAGCCATGGGGGGCAGTTACAACTTCTGAAACCAGGCAGAGCAGTTCCCAACATTAAACCTACACTTACAAGAACTGGAGAAACAGGGGACTTCTGGCGAAGAGGGAGGTGTAGGTGGAAACACTGTGCCACCTCACACAACCAAAATTAAGGACAACAAAGATTTAGAAACAAAAACACAACCAAAACAGACAGAAAATTGAACTGTACAGAAGTCTGACAACCATTCATCCAGACCAGTAAGAGGGGTGAAGTCAGTGGCCAGTGGAGAGGGGTCATAATAGGAAAAGGTGGTGGCTGGCAGACGCTGGGAGCAGGGAAGAAAACGAGTGGACCCAGTGAGGCGCACAAGGCTGTTAGCTGACCGTGGTCACACATTCGCGCACAGATAAACCAGGCAAAAATGGGCAGCAAGACAGACCACACAACCCAGGGCCCCAACAATGGGAAATAAAGCCTAAAAGCATTGACTGAAAACACTTGAGGGGATTGAGGTGCCGGGAGAGACTCCTGGCATCACATGAGAATTCGTTGGAGAGACCCACAGGGTCCTAGAATGTACACAAGCCCACCTATTTGGGAACCAGCATCAGAAGGGCAAATTTGCTTGTGGGAAGTGGCAGAGGAGACTGAAATCCAAGAGAGAGCAGAGCAAGTGCCATTGTTCCCTCTCTGACCCCGCCCCCACATACAGCATCACAACCCAGCAAATGGGTTGCCCTGCCCTAGTGAACACCCAAGGCTCTGCCTCTCATATGTAACAGGTGTGACCTGACCAAAAAATTATGGCTCAAATGGTAGAACAAATCAAAGCCCCAGAGCCAATACTTTTAAGCAACCAAGAGATAGCCAACCTATCAGATGCACAGTTCAAAAACACTGGTGATCAGGATGCTCGCAGAACTGATGGATTTTTGTCATAAGTTGGATGAAAAAATGAAGGCTACACTAAGTGAAATGAAGGAAAATACACAGGGAACCAATAGTGATGGGAAGAAAACTGGGACTCAGATCAATGGAGTGGACCAGAACGAAGAAACAACCAAACAGAAAAGAAGGAAGAAACAAGAATTCAAAAAATGAGGAGAGGCTTAGGAACCTCCAGGACATCTTTAAATGTTCCAATATCCGAATTATAGGGGTACCAGAAGGGGAAGAGGAAAAGCAACAAGTGGAAAACTTATTTGAATGAATAATAAAGAAGAACTTCCCCAACCTGGCAAAGGAAATAGACTTCCAGGAAGTCCTAGAAGCTCAGAGAGTCCCAAAGAAGGTGGATCCAAGGAGGAACACATCAAGGCAGATCATAATTACATTAGCCAAGATTAAAATGAAGGAGAGAATTCTAGAAGCAGCAAGAGATAAGGGGACAGTTACCTACAAAGGAGTTCCCATCAGACTGTCAGCTGATTTCTCAAAAGAGACCTTACAGGCAAGAAGGGCCTGGAAAGAAGTATTCCAAGTCATGAAAGGCAAGGACCTACATCCAAGATTGCTCTATC